>CM038796.1:35677473-35775788 GCA_021764765.1 Vicia sativa | reverse complement strand
AGACTAATGTCACTCTCTCATTCAGATATCCGTTGGTGTCTCTTCTCTCAAAAGGACTTCACATTCATTGAGCATTGTGGAGAATTCCCTAATGTACCGCTCTTTGGTATAAGGGGAGGTATTACTTATAACCCTTCTCTAGCTCTACGTCAGTTTGGTTATGCTCGAAGAGATGGTCCACATGATATGCTTCTCCAAGATATTGTGTTCGACTACAACCACGATCTCCAGAATTACCGACGAAGGTTCATACACGCTTGGGGCATGGTAAAGAAGACTGATACCAAGACTTTGGGGCACCAGAACTCCATTCCTTGGGAACCTTACCTCAAATGGGTGCGAGCTCGAGCTCAAAACCTCATGATGCCATTCACGTTCTACCATAATTATGGAACTGTTGCTATAGGTGGCGTACCTATCGTTCTCCATCCCGACATGCCTCGATTTTGAAGACTTGAAGAGATCTGGATTCGACTAAAAGAAGAAAGGGATACATTTGAAGCTCAGTGCTATGCAAGCGAGAAGAAGGTACTAGAATTGACCAAGCTACTTCACGAGGAGCGGAACGTCAACGCCAATCTCGGCTCCAAGAGGAAGCCCCATGGGAGACTTAGAGCTTTAGGATTTTGTTCTTTTACTTTATTTTTGAACTATCTTTTGTACTTAAAAGAAAGAGAATAAAGAGAACTAATAAATGTTTGTTCATGCTTGTTTAACAAATTTAAATCCTTAAGGTCCTTGAAAACATTGCATTGCATTTGCATAAACATCGCATATCATAGCATAACATTTCATAACAGGTACATTGAAGATTGGTTTTCTCATTTTCTCGCTATTTATTTGAGCAGAATGGCTCTTGAACAGACTGTCAAAGATCTTCAGGCTCAGAATGCTCAGTTCCAGGAGATGTTCGCCAGCTTGGTCCAAGGCCAAGAGGATCTGAAGAAGCTCATCAACAAAAAGAAGAAGTTCATTGGTGTTCTCAACATGGGAAGACGTCACAAAGGTGGTTAGCCGGATAGAGTTCTCAGAAGGGAGTGTCAAGGCGGGGAAGTTTCAAAGGCAACGAAGATGACCAGCGTGAGCCTGAGAAGAAGGAGGAAGATTATGAGAATGATCAGTACTCTTATGAGGATGACAAGTACAAGCAACTTGAAGACCGTCTGACTGCTGTGGAAAATCTGAAGATGTCACGGTTGAATTTTGATGATCTGAGTCTTGTCCCTGGTGTGGTGATTCCTCCCAAGTTCAAAGTTCCTACTTTTGCCAAATATGATGGCATTTCTTGTCCAAGCTGATTTGAAGTCCTATGTTCGAAGATCAACCCCACGATGAAAAGTTGTGGATGCATTATTTTCAAGAGAGTTTGTCCGAACTCGGTTGGAGTGGTATTATCGAAAAGTGACCATATCCGTACTTGGAGTGACTTAGCGGATGCTTTCTACAAGCAATATGAGTACAATGCTGAATTGGCACCCACTCGCATGCAACTACAAAGCATGTCTATGGGTCGTGATGAAAAGTTCGAAGAGTACGCTCAGAAATGGAGAGATCTAGCAAGCAGAGTTCAACTACCCTTGTCCAATAGGGAGTTGGTTGATATGTTTATGGGAACAACGACATGCCCATTCTTCAATCATCGATTGGAAATTCTTCAGGGATTCACCGGTGATATTGAGGAGATCGGTTGGTATCAAGAGGGGAAGATTCGGTAGAGTCATCCACAAATCTTGCAAAGAGATCTTTTTGGTAAGAAAAGAAGCCAATCTTGTGTATGGTCGGAAAAGCCGAGCCAAGACCGACCGTGTTCAATCGTGGGGCGGTTGTGATCTCAATCCTACATCGGCACACCTCGGTGAGACAACGTGTAGCAAAATGCGCCACGAAGCAGTTTACAAAGATCAACATGCCATTGTCGCAAGCCTTGCAACACATGTTGAAAGAAGAGTGATTACCTTGAGGATCCCCTCAAAACATCAACACTTCCTCTCCGAGATACAATCCTAATGCTAAGTGTGCTTACCACTCCAACGCCCACACAACAACGATGATTGTTGGGCTCGAAGAACAAGATTCAAGATATGATTGAAGCTAAGCAGATTGAGTTTGATCCTCCTGTTGAGACTCCGAATGTGATCAACGCGCCTATGCCTAACCATGACAAAAGTTCCAATGCTATTGGCGAGAACTCTTATGTTTTCAATATAGATGACTTGACTATTCCTATGATGGTGTTAAGACAATTTGCTGCAAGCGGTGTCAATCGGGATGCCCGAAGAATTGTCGTTGGTGCCCATCGCCTAACGGTTGTGCTTGGTTGAGAAGGCGTATTCGATGCATGATGGATAACCGCGAAGTGCTTTTTCTGAAACCGTCACCTGTGGAGAAGCTGTGTGAAGACTTGTCTAAGAATCTGAAGATGGAAGATGTGAGTGAAACTGTGCCAGAAGTTTGGGATACCTTGGGACAGCCAAGTGGGAAGTTTGATTACATGGTGAAGTACCTTGTTCTGGCTACAAGATTCCTATTGAAGATGTTTAGGCGGGATGGGAGCGATTTCCCAGAAGACTATGCTGATGTTAACACAATAAGGATTTCCTCTACTGATCCTGTGCCTAGAGTGACACCTCTCATCATTACTTCTCCCGGACCAGTTCCATATTCCTCTGACAAAGCTATCCCTTGGAACTATGGAGCTGAGGTTTACTATCATGGCGTCAAGCAAAACCCTCTGACCGTCGAGGATCTTCAGTTGAAGCTACTATTCCTGAAGTTGACAACATCAGCGGATCTAGTAAGGTGACCAGAACCGGAAGGGTATTCTCTCCAGAGATCTCTCCTCCAAAGACCTGCGACTCCATTTCGCATTCAAACCATTAAAACTAGAGGAAAGAACCGGTGACTCATCCTGCTCAGACAGAGTACCAAAGGAATTTCTTGAAGACACCTCCAAGCGAAATGGAGAAATTAAAGATCATCAAGAAGAGTGACTACAATGTTGTGGAGCAGTTGGGACAGACTCCGTCCAAGATCTCCATGCTTGCTCTTCTATTGCTCGAGGCTCATGCCAAAGCCTTGGTGAAGTTTGAAGAATGCTCACATACCGCAGACACTACTCTTGATCAATTTGAAGTTTCTATTGCTAGCACGGCTGCCAACAACGGCCTAGGTTTCTCGATCTTGATTTGACTCCTTAGAAAAACACAACAAAGCCTTGCGTCTACTTTGAATGCAAGGACATTACATTGTCCCATGTTTTGGTGAATCTTGGTTACGCTGAATATCCTGCCGAAGAATGCTTTTGACCGACTTGATGTTGAAGGATTGGTCTTGAAGCCCAGTGACATAATTGTGAGCTTTTGATGGTTCTAAGCGAGCAGATACTCGGAGAAACTCATCACGCGATTAAAGTCGGTTCCCGGACTTTCGACTCCACTTTCTTTGTCATGGACATCCGTCCGCTTACTCTTGCCTACTTGGGCGCGGATACATGGGCGGCACCTCTACCTTGCATCAGGAGTTGAAGTACCCGGTGAAGGGGAAGGTTGTTATAGTATGCGGTGAAGAGGAATACATGGTCAGTCATCTGCAGTCATTGCGATACCTCGAGATGGAAGGTGAATTCTTTGAGACCCCCTGTCAAGCATTTGAAACAGTTCCAAGAGTCGTGCCTGTTGACTCTCCTATTACTTCTGAAGTTACACAAGTTCCGCGTAGGATGGCCTCGCTGAAAGATGTTCAAGCTGCTGTTGAAGAAGGAGGTAGTGCTATTTGGGGTCAGCTCCCCGATCTTCCTTTCAAATCTGACAAGACTGGTTTAGGCTTCACCACCAAAGGTCGAAGATGATCGCCTGACGTGCCGGCCAACTTCCCTTCCGCATCAACCAGAATGGAGTCCATGCTATAGAAGACGACGACAGCGACTTCGACATCAGCAAGTGGATCTTCCCAACTCCCGACAATAGACTCAGCAATTGGAAGACTGAAGACGTCATACCAATCTCCTTTAGATAGGAGTAATTGCTTTTGTTTTATGTTTTGCTTTTCGTTTTCTATGCTTTGAACAATAAACTTTAAAGCTTAGTGCCTTGCCCGGGGCATCATGGCTCGTTTGTGAGGGTTATTATCTGTCATTTGCATATTTTCATTCAATAAAATCGTTGGACTTTTGCATTTAAATGTTGTTTTTGCTTTATCACCCTTCAAAAGGTATGTGTTCTTACACACCCACATGATACAACTGAATCACTCCGAATCTCGTTGATAACAGCTATGCTATTGCTAAATATGACTTTGATAATCCGATCTACCAAGCCGAAGACGAAGGTGAGGAAGATTGTGAAATGCCAGGAGAACTTGTCAGATTGCTACAGCAAGAAGAGCGAGTTATCTGACCACACGAAGAGTTGAGGTTGTGAATTTGGGTGCGATGAAGGCGAAAAGAGATCAAAATAGGAGCGGGTCTTGAGTGTCAAAGAAAGGTTGGTTCGGATGCTACGAGACTATATCGAGGTTTTGCTTGGTCCTACAAAGACATGCCAGTTTAGACATTGACATTGTGGTACGATTGCCTACAAAAGAAGGTTTCTCCGGTGAAGCGAAGGTTCGTCGCATGCGCCACGAGATGTCGAGAGAAAATCAAAGCAAGTCATAAAGCAATTCAACGCGGTTTCTTAGCTATTACTTCTTATCCAATGGGTTGCAAACGTGGTACCCGTACCTAAGAAGGATGGTAAAATGCGAATGTGTGTGGATTACAGATTTGAACAAAGCAAGTCCGAAAAGCGATTTCCACTTCCTCATATTGATGTTCTGGTTGACAACACTGCCCAACATAAAGTTTTCTCCTTCATGGATGGTTTCTCCAGTTACAATCAGATCAAAATGGCTCCCGAAGACATGGAGAAGACTACTTTTGTTACACAGTGGGGCACTTTCTGCTACAAGGTCATGCCGTTCGGACTGAAGAACGTTGGCGCCATTTATCAGCGTGCCATGGTGGCATTATTTCATGACATGATTCATCACGAGATAGAGGTCTACGTCGACGACATGATAGCTCGATCACAGACTGAAGAAGAACATCTCGATCATTTGTGGAAACTATTTGATAGACTGAAGATGTACAGACTAAGACTTAATCCCAACAAGTGCACCTTTGGAGTCAGATCCGGTAAGCTCCTAGGGTTTTTTGTCAGTGGTAAAGGTATTGAAGTTGACCCCGCCAAGGTTAAAGCTATTCAAGGGATGCGGTGCCCGTCCGAGAAAGAAGTCGAGGTTTCTTGGGACGATTGAACTACATTGCGAGGTCATTGCACATCTAGCGCTACTTATGAGCCAATCTTCAATTCTTGAAGAAAGATCAAGTAGTGGAATGGAGCGAAGATTGCCAGATCGCTTTCGACAAAATCAAGAAGTACCTACAGAATCCTCCTATCCCGATGCCGCCTGCCGAAGAAAGACCTCTTATCATGTACTTGACAGTATTAGAGAACTCAATGGGGTGTGTGTTGGGGCAACATGACGAGTCTGGTCGAAAAGAGTATGCAATATACTACCTTAGAAAAAAGTTTACCGACTGTGAAACAAGATACTCATAGCTCGAGAAAACTTGCAGCGTTTTGGCTTGGGCTGCTCGCTGACTAAGACAATATATGTTGACTCACACTACCTTGTTGATCTCCAAGATGGATCCGATAAAATACATATTTGAGAAACCAGCTCTCTCCGGAAGAATAGCAAGATGGAAAATGATCTTGACCGAATCGACATCGGTATACTTCTCGAGAAGAGATCAAAGGAAGTGTAGTAGCCGATCATTTGGCTCATCAAGCCGTAGATGACTATCGTCTATGCATTCGAGTTTCCAAGCGAAGATGTTTTACTAATTCTTGATTGCGAAGAACGGGACGAGACGAAGGACACGAACAAGGATCCCGATGGACCATGGTCTTTGGGAGCCTCAACGCACTTGGCAATGGCATCGGCGCCATCATTACATTCCCTACAGGCGGACATATGCCTTTCACCGCTAGATTGTGTTTCAGTTGCACTAACAACATGGCTGAATACGAAGCGTGCATCATGGGAATTAAAGCTGCTATTGACTTAAGAATCAAGTTCTTGCAAGTGTATGGAGACTCATCTTTAGTGATCAGTCAGATTAAAGGCGAATGGGATACGAAGCGTCCGAATCTCATCCCATATCGAGAGCATGTTCTAAGTTTGATCCCCTACTTCGAAGAGATTACTTTTGATCACATTCCACGAGAAGAGAATCAGTTGGCAGACGCATTGGCTACTATGTCATCTATGTTCAAGGTTAGATGGGACAACGAGGCTCCCCAAATCATCATTGAGAAATTTGTGAACCAAATATTGTTGTGAACTTGATACTGAAGAGAAACCTTGGTTCTCTGAAGTGAAGAGGTATCTTGAGACTCGAGGAATATCCAGGGGGCATCATCAACGATAAGAAGTTCTTAAGAAGATTTGCATCCAAATTCTTTCTCAGCAATGGTAACTTATACAAGCGCAACCACGATTTGTGCTTACTTTGCTGTATAGGCCAGAAAACTACAAAACGTATCATGAAAGAGTTACACGAAGGCGCATTTGGTACCATTCCAGTGGACATACCATGGCTAAGAAGATTTTGAGAACGGGTTACTATTGGTCCACCATGGAAGCTGATTGTCACCGCTATGCTCGATCTTGTCACAAATGCCAGATATATGCAGACAAAGTGCACGTACCTCCAGTACCTCTGAATGTTCTAACAGCTCCTTGGCCTTTTGCAATGTGGGGCATTGATATGATCGGAGAAATCAAGCCCACCGCCTCCAACGGACATCGTTTCATCCTTGTGGCAATTGATTATTTCACCAAGTGGGTAGAGGCAGCCTCGTTCGCATCTGTTACCAAGAATGTTGTGGCTCGATTCATCAAGCATAATCTTATCTGTCGGTATGGCACTCCTGAAAAGATTATCACAGATAACGGTTCTAATCTCAACAACAAGATGATCACCGAACTCTGCACGCAGTTCAAAATCAAGCATCACAACTCTTCTCCATATCGGCCTAAGATGAACGGTGCAGTGGAAGCCGCTAACAAAAACATTAAGAAGATCATACAGAAAATGACAATGACTTACAAGGATTGGCACGAGATGTTGCCATTTGCTCTCCATGGTTATCACAATACAGTATTAACATCAACAGGGGTAACCCCTTTCTCTCTTGTATACGGTATGGAAGCAGTTCTACCTATCGAGGTTCAGATACCCTCAACCAGAGTCCTCTAGGACGCAGAGTTAGGCGAAGATGATTGGATCCAGACTCGCCTTGACCAGATCAACTTGATCGATGAGAAACGACTGACATCCATCTGCCATGGACAGATCTATCAGAAACGAATAATCAGAGCATTTAACAAGAAGGTCAAGCACCGAGGCTACCAAGTCGGTGATCTAGTAGTCAAGCGCATCATTCTTCCACAAGGTGATCCCAGGGGCAAATGGACTCCCACATATGAGCGACCATTTGTATTCAAGACAGTATTTTCCGGCGGAGCTATGGTACTTAGCACCATGGATGGTGAAGACTTCCCACACCCTGTGAACGCAGACATATTCAAAAAATACTACACATAAAAGAGACCCGCTAGGTCGACTGACCTAGGCAAAAATAAGGGCATCCTGGCGAACCAAAAGGGTTCGGGAAAAAGTTAAGGATATATATAAAACATGTACACCCGGCAAGTCGAAAACCTATAAAGGCGGCTTGGGCAAAAAAGGGTATCCCGGTGGTAACCGAAAGGCGGTCTAGGCAAAAGTTAGGGATTTAAGCGTACGACTATGTCTCGTCCAGATCACCTCTCTACAGACTATTATCAGCATTCAAGATTCAAATGGCGAAAATCAATTCACTCACTTTCTACTAACAGCAAGGAGATGAGATAGTCGAAATATATGAGTACTAGCATAGTTGGAACTTAACGAGATTGTTTCCGCATAGCTTTTTATTTTTCTTGTGTACAAACTACTTGGCCATACGCCACCTTTCAAATTAATACAAGTTCTTTCTCTTTACAATTTTCATTGTTGTTGTTTGCATAAAGTTCAACGTTTGCTTTGAATGATTATATGCATATGACAATAAATATCTACTTACAAACATGCAAAAAGTGAACGAACAAGGATAATTACTACAGGCTCTAGGAATTGAGATGACGACGAAAGTCACCAATGCGTTCCCCTGCAAAGTACAATCCCCACAGAGGCGTCGCTCCCTACAAACCTTCCCCATTGGAGTACACATTTTCCTCCACTAGTCCAGACATTCCAAGCTTCATCACGTTAGTCCCCGAGCAGTGATTCCAATCAACTGAACCATGTTACATCAGTGTCCAAGCAGTAATGATTCATCACCAGCAGAGGTATTTATCCCCAGTAGAATCTCTCTCAACAATCATCGTTCCCCCGGCAGCAGCAATATCTAGACTCGAAACTTGGTCAGATAGTGCATCGGAGGAAACCTACATCTTTTATTCCTCAGTTAGAGGTTTCAGCGGGCTCCAGATCCTTCTATCTCTGTCTCCCATCAGCAATCAAATACTCTCCAGCAGGATCTACACGCAAGATCCCTAGTAGAGCGCCTCCTAAATTTTCCCCAGCAGGGTCTACGCACAAGATCCTCGGCAGTGTACCTCTCGATCTCCACCATCCTCAACAATATAAATATCTAGGCTTAAGACTTGGTCAGATAGTGCATCGGAAGAATCAAGGATATCTTTCTTCTCTTTCAAAGGCAGGATTTTCGTCCGTTTCGTCCCCAAACAGAAGCCATAAATCCTCAAGCAGAACATCCACATCTTCTTCAAGATGGATATGTTTTGAAATACCACAACATCTATCATTCATACATTGTTCATAAAAGTCATAATTTGTGCATATGTCATTCATACACATTGTCATGCATCATAATCTGCATAAGACTATGTTCTATCAAGTTTCTTTTATTTTCCCCAAAACAGGTGAAAATCACTTCTGAAACAAACAGGTCCAGGATTAATACCCCGGAACCAGACGGGAAACCCTATCCGAACGACCGCCCTAGTTGTCCTCCGACAACAGTCCAGGATTAATACCCGAAGCCAGACAGGAAACCCTATCCGAACGATCACACAAGTTATCCTCCGATAACAGACATTGGATCAATACCCGAAGCACAACAGGGAAGTTATCCACATTCTACCGACTATTATCTCCTCAGAATAATCAAGACGAAGGTTTATTCTGACACTCTCTTATTATCAACAGCAACTACAAAGTCTAGCGTACGACTCAGTTGCCCTGGATGGCATCTTAAGCCCATCTCCGACTATTTGTCAACCTCTCTCCACTTTCAGAATGCTGCATATTTGGTTAAAAAACCAATACAAACCAATAACTTCATTCAAAGACAGGCACAAAGTCTAACATAACGACTCTCTCTGGATGGCATCTTAAGCCCATCCCCGTGCTCCCTTCTATCTTCAGGAACATACGCAGAGCCTAGCGTACGGCTCGTTCCCCAGCATCAGTTTTTCCGGATGGCATCTAAAGCCCATCCCCGACGATTCTCCTATTCAAACGACGTTCTTGAGTCTAACGTATGACTCATTCCCCAGCGAAATCTCTAGCCTCTCCAAATGGCATCTGTAAGCCCATTCCCAATCAACAGCGAGTGCAAATTTTCAGGTGTACTCGAGTGTTCAATCATCTTCTACCTCCAGGTCACGAAAGGCACGCATGCCAATCTAACCCTTCCAGTACAACAAGATTGAATAGGGGCAGCTGTCATACCCCAAAATTTGCCCTCATATTCCTCAAGGCATTTCACATATCCATACTCAAGGATTCCTCAAGGGTTGATCAGACAAACCCTCTCCTAGACAATCAACCCAAACTCGGGTTTGGCTATCCTCAGATCCAGATGGATTTCCAACATCTCCAATGGTCATCATGCCTCCTCATATGCTTCAAAGAATCTCCATGTCAAGTTTCAAGCCTTACAAGTCAAGTTTCCTCAGACAATTACTCATATGGTTGAAAATCAGTTGTATTGGACAAAAAGTCAACTGTGGTCAACATACAGCCAAACTTCATGATTTTTGGTCAATATCCTCATTTTGAAGTCACATTCATCATTTGATCAAATGTTGATCATGATTCATCAAGAAAAACTCAAGATTTGATCAGAAGTCAAACTTTCCAAATTAGGATTTTCTAGAGAAAAGTCAACTGAACTTTGACTGAGCATAACTTTCTCATACTTTATCAGAAATTTTTCCACCAACTCTCATTTTGAAGGAAATCCAATTCTATACAACTTCATGTCTCACAAGCATGGTCAAAAAATGCTTCATTTTGAAGGTATGGATCAAAACATTACAGGTCCTTTTCAAAGTCAACAAAAAGTCAACGTTTTGTAATAAAGTGATATTGAGCATGGAAACTCCAATTGAGATGAAACCAAAGAGGTTGTTTATAGGACATCTAGGGCTTTCTAAAAAGTCCAATAAGACTCAAAAATGTTGAAAATTAAGCAAGATACACCTTGTACAAGTTGGGCATTTTTGAAGAATTGCACAAAGAGAAATACTTGTCAAAATTCAAAATTTTGCAAATGGGCCTAATTTTTCTTGTTTCAAACTTATTCCTCAGCTAATTTGAAACTTCCAAGCCCAATGCCACGAATTTTATCTTTATTTTTCTATTTAATTTGGATTTTAATCATTTAAAAGCCAATTAAATTAAAATAAAAGGTAGAAAATCAAAATTAAATGCAAATTGGATTTTTCTCTCATTCTTGAGGTCCAAGCAACTCATAAAAGCTGGCAATTTCGAAATTAACATTGATTGGCAAGAGAATTGATGAAAATTGGATCAAAAAGGAAAGATTTGGGTTCATACAAAATCAAATATTTTTACATTGATTGATTCATTATTTGCTCTTGATTTCTGACCTAAATCCATCTATTATAAATACACAATGCCTACACATGAAAAAAGAACAGAAAAATTGCCTCAAAGAACCCTAACCTAAGTCAAGAAAACCGTGTTCTTCAAGCAAGTGGTAGCCCTAGTTATAGCTTGTTTCAGTCGATTCTAAGCCTTCCATTGCATTCCTTGAAGCCTCCTGAATCGATCCAGACCCTTACAAATCACAAAACCATCAAGAATTGTGAAAACACGATTTCGGTTTGTCCAACTTTTTTCAAATTCGATTTTTATCATTCATGCATCATTAACCTGTTTTGATTGTTTGTTCATGTTTAGAATCAATTTTGTAAGCTATCTGGGTGGTTTAATTGCATTTTAGGTGCCCGGATCGAGTTATGCCATAGCTAGGGTTTTCTGCTTTGAATTGGGGTTTCCTTAAATCCGTTAAATTGGACAAAACCAGCACCACTACCGTGTTTAGAATGTTGTTTGCAATCGATTCATGTATTCATAACTAATTTATATTGCTTGTATGAGATTTTGAAAAATTGCAGGGGCCTTAGCGTCGAGCAAGACCGACGCTAACTGTTTGAAAATTCAAACGAAGAAGATGAAGTTCTTCGCGCGGTGTTCTGATTCCTAGGAGGCGAATTCGTTTAAAAGCGCTTTGTTTCATTATCCTAACACCAAATGCAGTTTGGTCCAGTGGTGAAGGTGGCGTGTGTTTTCGTTGGATGTCATGGGTTCGATCCCCAGCCATGACATATTTTTTTTACAGCTTGCAAAACTAATACTTTTCTTCTTATTTTCTTTTAATATTTTCTATTCTATTTAATTTATCTTCAAATAATTTTCTCATGCATTTAGAAATCACCAAAAATATTTTCCTTTTGCATTTTAATCAGAAAAATGTTTATTTAATTTTTGACATTAAAAATAATATTTTTGCATGCATATTTTAATTAATTGCTAATTAATCACTAAATTTACTTTTAATTGTTTTTAATTATCGAAATCGATTCCGAAAATTACCAAAAAATTATCTTATCATATTATTGTCATTACTAACCCAAAACTTTTTTTCCTCATTTAAAAATCATGTTTTTACTAACATTTTTCCTCTTATGCAATTTTCTCGTGTTTTCAGATTATGTATCTGCTTATAGGTTGTAACGTTTCAGACGATTTTTCTTGCTTTTCTTTTCATATTATGTAACTGCCTATGAGATGTAATAGTTTAATTAGGACTTTTATTTTCCGCACTCCTATTATGTAACTGCCCCAAAGCCATGTAATAGCGTAGGACTTTATCTTTCCGCACTTTACCTTTCCGCAATTTCTTTTCCGCATCCTATAAACTGCTAGTAATCAGTGTGTGGGCAAGATAAAATTGGACATAAATCACTCATAATTTCAAAATAAAACATATTTGAATTCAACACACTCTTTTCACACATGCACCCCTTAGGGTAATTTTCTCTCGTTGCCTTTACGAATACAAATGGTCAAGTCCCTCGAAGGTAGAGGTATCCTAGCACCGTTGCCTACAAATATATCATCATAGTTCCTTCGATACAAAGATCATAGACCCACGATGTCGCCTACGAATACATGATCTCGTCCCTCCATTGTTGCCTACAAAAAGTGATGACCGTCCCTTCGAATGTGCTAGGATACTTCCTACAAGTTGCCTTCTATGACCATCCGATGTCCCTTCGAATGTCCCTCCTACATCCAACGAATAGGGTTACCTACCAACTAATGGTATGGATAGCACTATTCTAAAGGAACGTAAAACAACATGAAAACGACCATTCTGAGTAGGTAATAAGACTTTTAGTTGCTTGCTCTATCAAAATACCTTTCACACCACACACTTTTGTCAAAGTTCAAACTCTTTTCAAAATAAAACATTTCCGAACACTTTGTATACATTCCTACATGAATCATTACAAAGTCAAAGCGAAATGCCTTTTCAAAACATTTTTATCAAACACACAGAAAGCAATTTTAAAGTGATCTAAGAGCAACTAAGAGCCCGTAGATAACTACGGATGGAAAATGGGTGCTAATACCTTCCCTTTTCATAACCTTCTCCCTTAATTGGATAAAAGAAAAGTCGGTGGCGACTCTTGCTATCCGCACATCTGCGATACAAAAATCTCAAAGCCTGTTCACCGTATTACACTGCCAACTGATTCTCTTCTCGTGGAATATGATTGAAAGTAATGTCTTCGAAGTAGGGTATCAAACTCACAACATGCTCTCGATATGGAATGAGATTCGGATGCTTCGTATCCCACTCGCTTTTTATCTGACTGATCAGTAAAGCTGAGTCTCCGTACACTTGCAAGAACTTGATTCTTAAATCAATAGCAGCTTTAATACCCATGATGCACGCTTCGTATTTGGCCATGTGGTTGGTGCAACTGAAACATAATCTGGCGGTGAAAGGCGTATGTCCGCCTGCAGGGGATGTAATGATGGCGCCAATGCCATTGCCGAGTGCGTTTGAGGCTCCATCAAAGACCATGGTCCATCGGGATCCTTGTTCAGGTCCTTCGTCCGGTCCTAGTTCTTCGCAATCAGTGACTAGTAAAACATCTTCGTCTGGGAATTCGAACTGCATAGACTGATAGTCATCTATGGCTTGATGAGCCAAATAATCGGCTACTACACTTTCTTTGATCGCTTTCTGAGAAGTATACTGGATGTCGTATTCAGTCAAGATCATTTGCCATCTTGCTATTCTTTCGGAGAGAGCTGGTTTCTCAAATATGTATTTTATCGGATCCATCTTGGAGATCAATAAGGTAGTGTTAGTCAACATATACTGTCTTAGTCGGCGACCCAAAAGCGCTGCAAGTTTTCTCGTGAGTATCTTGTTTCACGGTCGATAAACTTTTGCTAAGGTAGTATATTGCATACTCTTTTCGACCAGACTCGTCATGTTGCCCCAACACACACCCCATTGAGTTCTCTAATACTGTCAAGTACATGATAAGAGGTCTTCCTTCAGCGGGTGGGATCAGATAGGAGGATTCTGTAGGTATTCCTTGATTTTGTCAAAAGAGATCTGGCAATCGTCGTTCCATTCCACTACTTGATCTTTCTTTAGTAACTTGAAGATTGGCTCACAAGTAGCAGTTAGATGTGCAATGAATCTGGCAATGTAGTTCAATCGTCCCAAGAAACCTCTGACTTCCTTCTCGGTGCGGGGAGCTGGCATTTCTTGAATAGCTTTAACCTTGGCAGGGTCAACTTCAATACCTTTACCACTGACAACGAACCCTAGGAGTTTACCGGATCTGACTCCAAAGGTGCACTTGTTAGGATTGAGTCTTAGTTTGTACTTCTTCAATCTATCAAATAGTTTCCGCAAATGATCGAGATGTTCTTCTTCTGTCTGTGATCGAGCTATCATGTCATCGATGTAGACCTCTATCTCGTGATGAATCATGTCATGAAACAATGCCACCATGGCACGCTGATAAGTGGCGGCGGTGTTCTTTAGTCGAGCGGCATGACCTTGTGCGAAAGTGCCCCACCGTAACGAAAGTAGTCTTCTCCATGGCTTCAGAAGCCATTTTGATCTGATTGTAACCGGAGAAACCATCCATGAAGGAGAAAACCTTATGTTGGGCAGTGTTGTCAACTAGAACATCAATATGAGGAAGTGGGAAATCGTCTTTCGGACTTGCTTTGTTCAAATCTCTGTAATCCACACACATTCGTACTTTACCATCCTTCTTAGGTACGGGAACCACGTTTGCAACCCATTGCGGATAAGAAGTAATAGCTAAGAAACCGGCGTTGAATTGCTTCATAACTTCGGCTTTGATTTTCTCTGACATCTCAGGGCGCATGCAACGAACCTTCTGCTTCACCGGGAGGAAACCTTCTTTTGTTGGTAACTGGTGTACCACAATGTCAATGTCTAAACCTGGCATGTCTTCGTATGACCAAGCAAAAACCTCGATATAGTCTCGTAGCATCTGAACCAATCTCTCATTGACACTGTTCTCAAGACCTGCTCCTATCTTGATCTCTTTTCGGACTTCATCAGTACCCAAATTCACAACCTCAACTGGCTCTTTGTGTGGCTGTATAACTCGCTCTTCTTGTTGTAGCTGAAATTCCTGGCAGCAGATACTTGATGTCACAGAGAATGTTATGACGATGTCGACACGTGTTAGAAATTCACCAGAAATCTGAAAGCGATAAATAACACAATAAGTTGTTCACCGTTCGGTTCAACAAACCTACATCGGGGCTACCAAGCGAGGAGAAAGTTCACTATTAGCGTATCAATTGAAGACCCTACAGCCAACACACCAGTTGGCCTTCTCACTTAATCACTACCCAATGACCCTTTTACCTAAGTCCTACTTAGATATGAGTTCCTACTCACTCCCCTCAATCACCGCGATGATATCAACCTATTGACTAATTGAATTGTGAAGACACACTTCAATAAAATATCTTGATCTTGCTTCAAAGCTTCAATCAAGAGACAAACACTCGTGCTTTAAAGCTTTGAGTGATAAACTACCCTTGACAAATCCTAGTCAATGCACTTATCAATTGATAGTTGCTTGGCTCACAAGAGAAACTAAATTACACAATACCAACTGTTACAAATCCTAACGTACACAAACATAAGTGCTATCTCTTCAATACATTCCAAGGGCAACAGTTGTAAGGGTTCTTTTCCTTTTATAGAAGCATCCTGAAACTTGGTTTGGGCTTCCATAAAGATAGCTAGGGTTCACTTAATTTACTCCTAAAACATGGTCTTTCCAACAACCAATTTAGGTTTAATTAAGTTTAACCTAGCAGCCACGTGAGCATGCTTTCTAATATGAGAAAACAATATTAGCGCTCAACAAACTTCCGAAAAATCTCAGAACAAGCATTTACGAGCGAATGTCTGCTGAATGTCATAACATACATTATAACATCGATCATTTTCTGCAATTTCGACATGACTTTAGCTTCCAGGTTAGCTGTCTTTTAACATCCTTAGCAGGTAGGATTTATCTTCAATCTCTGAATGTCATGACATCCATCATGACATTGCTAAAGCCTAGTTTTACCAAACATAATGCCAACTTAAAACACTAACAAACTCCCCCTTTGGCACATTTTTGGCTAAAACTACTAGACCTATCAGAGTACAACCTAGTTCTAAGTTTTCCTAAGCTTTCCTAAGCTTTAAGTAACTAGAACTTAGAGAAGATAAATTCTACCCATACAAAAATCCCACAATTTAAAACAGGCCATAAAATTTCAGGCGATACAATTTCCCCAAAGTCCCATACTACTGTTATACAGTAGTTCTTCTCCCCCTTTTTAGCCATAAAGGGCCAAAGGAAACAATACAAGTTCCCCAATTATGCAGAATATAATTAAGTACCAGCAAGTATTAAGGGATACACATCTGTCAATAAAGGATTACAAACATCCAAACAAAATTGGAAAAATACAGGAAACAGAACATAAAACAATTGACAGAATAAGAGCAAACAACAAGTAACAGCAGGCAACAGGGCATATAGGGACTAGCAACAGCTCAGGTGCTCTCTTCTCCTGAAGAAGCACTGTGGAAGGAAGCTTCTTCAGATCCTTCTTTAGCAGCAGTTGCTTGATCAACATCAGCATCCATATCTTCACCAGGAGCATCACCAGCAAGCCTTTCTTCCTCAACCTCTGTGTCTTCCTCTTTCTCAAGTGCAGAGATCAATTCTTCTATGGTCTGCTTTCTTGCTTCAAGTTCCCTGCATGTTTCTGTTAGCACTGCAATGACCTTTGCCTTCTGGGAAGTTGTCTTGACATTTGATGTCTCAGCAGATGTCATGACAATATCTGGAACATGCTTGCCTTGAAAGAGCTTGTAATGGAATCCAAGGGTAGTAGCTCTTTTGCATATTGAGTCTCTATCACCAAGAATGTCAGGATACTGATCAATTATGATTCCACACAGGAGGGAGGGAAATGCTATTGGTCCTTTTATAGCATAGCTGTCAGCATGTCTTAGGATCTGATCAAAAATGTAGCTTCCATAGTCAAACTTTGCTTTTGTTCCAACAGCAAAGATGAACCTCCCCAGACCAATGGAGATGGTTGACTTGTGGTTTGTGGGAACCCAGTTGGCTGCACCAATCTTGTGCAGAATAGCAAATTTGACACTTAACTTGCTAGCAGTGAGTTTTCCCTTCAGTGGCCAATGTTTTACTTGTTTTGCAGTAATTGTTTGACACACTTGATTATCAGTTTCTTCAAGCTCAGGTTGAGCTTCCTCTGATCTCCCCAAATACTTGTTGATTACTCTTGGGGAAAACTTCACTTTTCTACCCCTAACAAACACAGTTTGAAAGTCTGCTGAACTTCCATCAGCACATCCACTGGATAGGTTTACAACAAACTCCTTCACCAAGCCTTCATAACAATTTGAGAACTTCACCACAGTTCTCATCAACCCGGCTTCTTTGATCAGATCAACCACTTCCTTGCATTCAAGGGCATCTTTATTCAGTTCCCTCTCCAGGGCAATTCTCTTCAAACTCACATACTTCCACCTATTAGCATTTTGGGGTGGTGAAAGGAGATGTTGTCAATTGGCACTTGAGGACAAGGGCATTTTCCCAAGAGACAACCTTTTTCTTGAATGAATGTCGAGACATTCTGTAACATCAAAGTCGAATCATCCTGATCTCGAGGTGCTTTCCTTTTCCTTACTATTGAAGTGCTCTTTACTTGGGGTATCATTAACATTATTGACTTTGTCCTTCCCTTTGGAAGTTCAAGCTTGTTGCCCTTACCGGATGTTCCTCTGCCTTCTTCTCGACCCTAGGAGTCTTGCATCCAACTTCAGCTTTCTTCTCAAGAACAACATTTTTCTTCCCTTTCCTGTTCATAACCCTTCTGGCAATGTTGGGATTCACCTTAGCTATGAGGTCATTATCAGAAAACTCCTCATCTAGGTTGATGATATGAGAAACCATATTACGATCGGTTTCTTCTCGGGGTATCTTCAAGAATCTTGTCGGATATGTTATCGTGAGACCGCAGAAGAGTTATCAGGGGTACAATGATCTGAAGATTTCTCTAGAGTTTCATCAGGGATCTCATTCACATTATCAGCAGGGGATTCCACTACATTATCATCTTGATTCCTTGCAGGAACTGAAGCCGAAGGGTTTTCATCAACCTTGACAGGGGAGTCAACATTATCACCAGATGTCTTGACATTCTCATTGACATCTAGATCATCTACCAATCTGGGGCTAGCTGACTTATGATTCGGGGGCGAGATCCAGTGCAGTTTTATTCCCATTTAGGATATCAGACACTATCCTAGCTATGGCCACATGCACTGACCTAGTCCCAGGAGAGGAGGATGATGGGATAGAAGTCTTACCAGAAGGAGATGCCTGTGCCCTTCTTGCATTTCTTGTGCGTAGCTTCTTGACTCTCTCTGGGTCAGTTGCCATGGTACGCAGTGGAGTAACTGTCAATGCTTCGGCTTGCATGTTTTCAGTTTTTGACCTAACTTCAGCCATTGAAGGAGATGAAGATCCTGATTGTTGGGATGATTACGAGGATGAAGACATTTTTCGCTGTTGGTTGTTGAGAGACTGAGAGCGAAGATGGCAAGGGATTTTAGAGTTTCTTTTAGATGAAGAAAGGGTGGTACTACTTTCAGAAGGAGAAACTTTTATATGTGGGGGTCTCTTCCTAATCTTGGACTTTTTAAATGAGGATGAAAATACTTAAATAACCCACTTATGAGTAATTGAAAAACAAGTCCATTTTATCCCTTGTTGTAAGCACGTTAATTGCTACAACTCCTCATATTGACACAATCCCAATTTGTCCCTTAAAGTCTTAAGTGACTAACCTCAAGAACTTTTGTAACAATTTCACGGTACAAAGTCATGACATCACACATTATATACTCAATGTATGCTTCATCCACCCACCCTAGAACAATTGCTATCCATTGTTGAGAGTTCGACTTCAACATTGTATAGGACCACATGGTTTTGCTTCTTGCTGATCCAAGGAATGACATTACTTCTCAAGGGGACATCCAAAATCCTTTTCCACAAGCTTTGATCAACACCTTTTCCACTTGTTCTTTTGGACACCTTCAAATGTGGAAGGGTAATAGTCCTAGTGTGGTGCCATTCTTCATTGTGTCGAGACTTCTTCGGATACTAAGTTATTACCATAGATGAAAGTCACCATGATATTTCCTCTTACAAGAGGATATCATCCAAGACTTTTCTCCTATTTGATGGAAGACACTTGGTCAACCTCTCATTCGAACCTAGTACTTTGCTTGATGCAGAGTGATCAAATGTCGGACATTAAGTGAAACATTCGATTTCTGTCCACCTTACAATTACCACAGATTTTCTCTTTTCCCATATGGACTCTTGGTAATCTTGACTCCCTCTGGAAATGATCCTTCTCATTCCTCGAGGTGTGGTGATCGGTTTCTTTTGCCCCAACTTCACTTTCTCTTCATCTTTGTCATTGAGCACATAGATGGCAGTGGGGTTCTCGATTCCCACAAGTAGCGATTGTCCTTTGATCGACTCCTCTCATCACCGCTTGTTCATCATTAATCACAAGACATTTAGTCTTAGTAAAGTTGACTATGAATCCCATATCACATAGTGACTTATGCTAATGAGATTTGCGTCAAACCTTTACCAAGTACTCCATTCGGGTTTGGAACTCGGACCAGTTTGAGTTTCAACACCTTTGATTTCTCCTTTAGCTCCATCCCCAAAGGTAACAAGGCTGGTAGAATGAGGCTTAACATCATTGAGAAGATTTACATCTCCGGTCATATGCTTGGAACACCTTGTCAAAGTACCAATCTTCCTTGGAAGGTACTCTAAAGAAGACTGTGCTATCAGAGTTGTAGTCTTCTTCTTCTTCCACTGGTGAGAGTGTGATGCCTTGTTGGACTTGGGTTTCACATAAGGAACTTGATTAGGATACCCATGTAGCCTATAGCAGGTGGACTTTATGTGGCCAAACCTTCCACAATAATAACATCTCCATCTTTGAAACTTTTGGATCAGGTTTCTATGATTTTGATGTTGAATCCAATGTTGTGACATCTGCTTTGACATTGGTTCATTAGTATGTTCTTCCTTTTGTGATAGACAAAATTCTTAGTCTTCATATACCCTGTGGCAGACCTGTTCACTGGCTTGTGATATGACATCTTCTTTGTCATTGACTTCCCAGGTTTGTTCCATTCACAGTTGTTGCAAATCTCTTTGCGGTCATAGCCTGAGCTGACACATTTCCAATTTTGGGTTGTGACACCGCTTTGACATTGTTTTCCTATGTCTCTTCTTCTTAATGTCACCAACAGTTGCTTTTCACACATATCCTAGACCATGCTTATTTCACGCATTGTCCAAGTGAAGAATTTCTTCCAACTTATCGATGCGGATGTCAACATTTTGAGACTTAGACATCTGATCAAGTTTGGAATTCACATAACAATATCACTATTGAGGTGATTTATAGTGGCTGTGTTTTCCTCTTTCGACCTTCAACTTCACATTCTCGACTTCCAACTTCTCAATCGCTTTTCGCTCCTCATTTCTTGACATGCTTCACCATTTTTATACACTTCTTGTAGTTTTCAACAAGCTCAAATGTCACTTCCTCATCACTAGAATCCATATCGAGTTGTACACTCGAGGAAGCGGTGACAAGTTTGGCACCTTCTTCCTCGATTCACTTCCGAATCACCATCGGACCAAGTGCACCATTCCTTTCTTTTGTTTCTTTAGAAAGGTGGGACATTCAACTAATATGTCCAAATCCTTCACATTCATGACATTGGACTTTCTTGCCTTGACTTCCTTTTTCCTCGACTTGGATCGGGTCATAAGATCGCTAATGTCGAGATGGAATGTCCTTGACATTTGACCTTGACTTTGGATCAATCCTCTGATCGGTTTGTTGAACTGTCTTCCAAGCATGGCAATAGCTTGATATCTTCTCTTCATCTTCTACCTTGCATCCTTCTTGTGTTGGATACAAGTGCTATGCTTTTGTTTTTCTTGTCAGCTTCAGATTCCCATCTCAAAAGTCATAAGGGATCCAATAAGTTCTTCAACCTTCAAGGTGCGATGTCTTGAGCCTCTTCTATTGCGGTGACTTTCATTGCAAATCTCTTGAGGCAAGGATCGAGAATCTTTCTCACCAGCTTCTCTTGACATCTTTTCACCAAGTGCTCTGAGGCATTGGCAATTTCAAAATATTCATGTGAAATTCATGAATATTCTCATCTTCCTTCATCTTCAAATTCTCAAATTTTGTAGTGAGCATCTGAAGTCTTGACATCTTCACCTTGGATGTTCCTCATGAGTAGTTACGAGTGTCCCAAACATCCTTGGCGCTCACATTGATGAACCGATGAGAAGATATTCTGTCAATACCATTGAACAGAGCATTCAATGCTTTAGAGTTCCCAAGAGCTAGCTCTTCTTCCTCTTTACTCCATTCCTCCTCAGGTTTCAAGACAGTAGTGCCATCTTTCTCAAGCTTGGTGGGATGTTTCCATCCTTTATCAGCAGCTCTCCAAGCTTTAATGTCCACTGACCTTAAGAAGGCAATCATACGAGGCTTCCAGTAATCATAATTAGACCCATCCAGAATAGGTGGTCTTCCTCCAAATCCTCCTTCTTTATCCATTACGCCAGAAACTATTATCTCTAGATCTCACCCAGAAATAACAAGCGGGTGCCCTTTCGATGCCAATTGAAATTCACGGCAGATACTTGATGTCACGAGAATGTTATGACACGATGTCGACGTGTTAGCAATTCACACAGAAAAATCTGCGATAAATAACACAATAAGTTGTTCACCCAGTTCGGTTAAACAAACCTACATCTCGGGGCTACCAAGCCAGGGAGAAAGTTCACTATTAGCAGTATCAATTCGAAGACCCTACAGCCAACACACCAGTTGACAGCCTTCTCACTTAATCACTACCCAATGACCCTTTTACCTAAGTCCTACTTAGATATGAGTTCCTACTCACTCCCCCTCAATCACCGCAGTGATATCAACCTATTGACTAATTGAATTGTGAAGACACACTTCAATAAAATATCTTGATCTTGCTTCAAAGCTTCAATCAAGAGACAAACACTCGTGCTTTAAAGCTTTGAGTGATAAACTACCCTTACAGCAAATCCTAGTCCAATGCACTTATCAATTGATAGTTGCTTGGCTCACAAGAGAAACTAGAATTACACAATACCAACTGTTACAAATCCTAACAGTACACAAACATAAGCTGCTATCTCTTCAATACATTCAAACACGGTTGTAAGGTTCTTTTCCTTTTATAGAAGCGATCCGAAACTTGTTTTGGGCTTCCATAAAGATAGCTAGGGTTCACTTAATTTACTCCTAAAAACATGGTCTTTCCAACAACCAATTTAGGTTTAATTAAGTTTAACCTAGCAGCCACGTGAGCATGCTTTCTAATAACAGAAAAACAATATTAAGCAGCTCAACAAACTTCCGAAAAATCTCAGAACAAGCAGATTCTCGAGCGAGAATGTCACACTGAATGTCATAACATCTGTTATAACATCAGTCTGTTTTCTGCAGAATTTCCAGCACAGCTTTAGCTTCCAATTCTGAGCTGTCTTTTAACATCCTTAGCAGGTAGGATTTATCTTCAATCTCTGAATGTCATGACATCCATCATGACATTGCTAAAGCCTAGTTTTACCAAACATAATGCCAACTTAAAACACTAACAGTAGCAGTCTGACAAGTTCTCCTGGAACTTCAAAATCTTCCTCACCTTCATCTTCGGCTTGGTAGATCGGATTATCGAAGTCTTATTTAGCAATAGCATAGCTGTTATCAACGAGATTCGAGTGATTCTGCATGTATCACGTGGGTGTGTAAGAACACATAGCTTTTGAAGGGTGATAAAGTAAAAGAAAACAACATTTAAATGCAAAAGTCCAACAATTTTATTGAATAAAAATATGCAAATGACAGATAATAACCCTCACAAACGAGCCATGATGCCCCGGGCAAGGCACTAGGCTTTAAAGTTTATTGTTCAAAGCACAGAAAACGAAAAGCAAAACAAAAAACAAAAGCAATTACTCCTGTCTAAAGGAGATTGGTATGACGTCTTCAGTCTTTCAATTGCTGAGTCCGTTGTCGGGAGTTGGAAAGATCCATTTGCTGATGTCGAAGTCGCTGTCGCTGTCTTCTATAGCATGGACTCCATTCTGGCTGATGCGAAAGGGAGGTTGGCCGGCACGTTCGCGGCGTATCATCTTCTGACCCTTGATGGTGAAGCCTAAACCAGTCTTGTCGGATTTGAAAGGAAGTTCAGGGAGCTGCCCCCAAATAGTACTACCTCCTTCTTCAACTGCAGCTTGAGCATCCTTCAGCGAAGCCATCCTAGGCGGAACTTGTGTAGCTTCAGGAGTGATGGGAGAGTCAACAGGCACGACTCTTGGAAATGTTTCGAAAGCTTGACAGGGGGTCTCAAAGAATTCCCCTTCCATCTCGAGGTATCGGAATGACTGCAGATGCATGACCATGTATTCCTCTTCACCGCATACTGTAACAACCTTCCCCTTCACCGGGTACTTCAACTTCTGATGCAAGGTAGAGGTGACAGCGCCTGCCCCATTTATCCAAGGGCGCCCAAGTAGGCAAGCGTAAGCTGGACGGATGTCCATGACAAAGAAAGTGGAGTCGAAAGTCTGGGAACCGACTTTAACAGGCAGAATGAGCTCTCCAAGTACTGTTCGCTTAGAACCATCAAAAGCTCTCACAATTATGTCACTGGGCTTGAAGACCAATCCTTCAACATCAAGTCGATCAAAAGCAGTCTTCGGTAGGATGTTCAGAGCAGAACCAGTATCAACCAAGACATGAGACAATGTAATACCCTTGCATTTGACAGAGATGTGCAAGGCTTTGTTGTGTTTCTTTCTGGCAGAAGTCAAATCAGCATCAGAGAAGCCTAGGCCGTTGTTGGCAGCCAGGCTAGCTATACAAACTTCAAATTGATCAGTAGTAGTGTCTTGCGGTACGTGAGCATTCTTCAAAAACTTCACCAAGGCTTTAGCATGAGCCTCAGATCACAAGAGCAGAGCAAGCATGGAGATCTTGGACGGAGTCTGTCCCAACTGTTCCATAACATTGTAGTCACTCTTCTTGATAATCTTCAGAATTTCCTCCATTTCTTGTTTGGAGGTGTCTTCAGCAACTTCCTTTGGTACTTCTGTCTGAGCAGGATGAGTCACTGGTTCTTTCCCTCTAGCTTCGGGAATTGGTTCAATAGCTAGAATGCGAGTTGGAGTCGCAGTGTCTTTTGGAGGAGAGATCTCTGGAGAAAACACCCTTCCGGTTCTGGTAACCTTACTTGATCCGGTGATGTTGTCAATGTCAAGAATGGTAGCTTCAACTGTAAGATCTTCAATGGTCAGAGGATCTTGCTTGACGCCATGATAATATACCTCAGCTCTATAGTTCGAAGGTATAGCTTTGTCAGAGGAATATGGAACTGGTCTGGGAGAAGTAATGATGAGAGGTGCCACTCTAGGCACAGGATCAGCAGATGAAATCCTTATTGTATTAACATCAGCGTAGTCTTCTGGGAAATCGTCACCCTTATTATAGGAGCGTTGATCACATTTGGAGTCTCAACAGGAGGATCAAACTCAATCTTCTTAGCTTCAATCATATCTTGAAGGTTGTTCTTCAGAGCCCAACAATCATCAGTGTTATGTCCTGGGCTGTTGGAGTGGTAAGCACACTTAGCATTAGGATTGTATCTTGGAGAGGAAGTGTTGATGTTTTGAGGAGGATCCCTCAAGGTAATCAGCTCGGCTTTCAACATGTGTTTCAAGGCTTGCGACAATGGCATGTTGATCTTTGTAAACTGTCTTCGTGGCGCGTTCTGGTTACGCGCGTTGTCTCGTTGAGGTTGTGCTGATGTAGGATTAGAGATCACAACTGCCCCACAGATTGAGCACGGTCAGTCTTGGCTCGGCTTTTCTGACCATACACAGCATTGGCTTCTTTCTTACCACCAAAAGATCTCTTCGTAGCATTTGATGACGACTCTACCTGAATCTTTCCGCTCCTGATACCAGCTTCGATACGCTCTCCTGTAAGTATCAGCTCGGTGAATCCGGCTAAAGAATTTCCAATCAGATGATTGAAGAATGGGCCTGTCAATGTTCCCATAAACATATCAACCAACTCCCTATTGGACAAGGGTGGTTGAACTCTACCTGCTAAATCTCTCCATTTCTAAGCATACTCTTTGAATTTCTCATCACGACCCATAGACATGCTTTGTAGTTGCATGCGAGTGGGTGCCAATTCAGCATTGTACTCATATTGCCTGTAGAAAGCATCCGCTAAGTCACTCCAAGTACGGATATGGTCACTCTCTAGCTGATAATACCACTCCAATTGAGTTCCGGACAAACTCTCTTGGAAATAATGCATCCACAACTTTCTGTCATCAGTGTGGGGGTTGATCTTCTGAACGTAGGACTTCAAATGCAGCTTCGGACAAGAAATGCCATCATACTTGGCAAAAGTAGGAACTTTGAACTTGGGAGGAATCACCACACCAGGGACAAGACTCAGATCATCAAAATTCAGCCCTGACATTTTCAGATTTTCCACAACATTCAGACGGTCTTCAAGTTGCTTGTATTTGTCATCCTCATAAGAGTACTGATCATTCTCATAGTCTTCTTCCTTCTTCTCAGGCTCACGCTGGTCATCTTCGTTGCCCTTGACACTTCCGTCAGTCTTGACACTTCCCTCTGAGAACTCTATCCGGCTAACCACCATAGGACCACCTTTGTGACGTCTTCCCATGTTGAGAACACCAATGACCTTCTTCTTTTTGTTGATGAGCTTCTTCATATCTTCTTGGCCTTGGACCAAGCTGGTGAACATCTCCTGAAACTGAGCATTCTGAGCCTGAAGATCTTTGACAGTCTATTCAAGAGCCATTTCTGCTAAAATAAATAGCGAGAAAATGAGAAAACCGATCTTCAATGTACCTGTTATGAGATGTTATGCCATGATATGCAATGTTTATGCGAATGCAATGCAATGTTTTCAAGGACCTTAAGGATTTAAATTTGTTAAACAAGCATGAACAAACATTTATTAGTTTTCTTTTTTATTCTTTTTCTTTTTAAGTACAAAAGATAGTTCAGAAAAATAAAATAAAAGAACAAAATCCTAAAGCTCTAAGTCTCCCATAGGCGCTTCCTCTTAGTGTCGAGGTAGGCGTTGATATTCCGCTCCTCGTGAAGTAGCTTGGTCAACTCTAGTACCTTCTTCTCGCTTGCATAGCACTGAGCTTCAAATGTATCCATTTCTTCTTTAAGCTAAATCCAGGATCTCTTCAAGTCTTCAAAATCAGTAGGCATGTCGGGATGGAGAACAGTATAGGGTACGTCACCTATAGCAACAAGTTCCATAATTACTGGTAACACGAGTGTAAATGGAATCATGAGGTTTTGAGCTCGAGCTCACACCCATTTGAGGTAAGGTTCCCAAGGAATGGAGTTTTGGTGCCCTAAAGTCTTGGTATCAGTCTTCTTTACCGTTCCCTAAGCGTGTATAAACCTTCGTCGATAATTCTGGAGATCATGGTTGTAGTCGATCACAATGTCTTTGAGAAGCATATCATGAGGACCATCTCTTCGAGCATAACCAAACTGACGTAGAGCTAGAGAAGGGTTGTAAGTAATACCTCCCCTTATACCAAGGAGTGGTACATTAGGGAATTATCCATAACGCTCAATGAATGTGAAGTCCTTTTGAGAGAAAAGACACCAACGAATATCTAAATGAGAGAGTGACATTAGTCTTTGAGACCACTTCAATCTTCGTTCGTTCTTCAAAACTGATGGAGGAAGGTGCAAAATAAACCACCTGGAAAGTAAAGGTATGCAACACATGAGAGTTCCTTGTCGTTTGATAGTACGAGTGTGGAGAGAATGTAGAATGTCTCCAAGTAAAGTAGGCACAGGATTGCGAGTGAGGAATATCTTGATGGCGTTCACGTCTATGAATTGATCTGGATTAGGAAATAGCACCAAACCATAGATTAGTAAGGCCAAAATGTCTTCGAATGCTTGAAAACTCATAGCTTTGAGGAATTCTCGAGCTTTCTTTATTAGGAACTTAGCAAGTAGACCCTTAACTCCGCTTCTTGTTTCCCAATTGGCTTCAATGTCTGACCGCTTTAGATGTAATGCCGATGTGATGTCTTCGTACCTAGGAACCTTTTCTGAACCGGTGAATGGTTAATAATCAAGAATAGGTATCTCAAGTAGCTTAGATAACTCTTCCAAAGTAGGAACCAACTGATAATTTGGGAATGTAAAGCAATGGTGTTCCGGATCGAAGAACTGGAATAAGACGTGCATCACATCTTCTTCAAAACCGAAGATAACCAAGTCAAGTAGATAACTGAAATTCCTGGCAGCAGATACTTAATGTCATAGAGAATGTTATGACACAGTGAAGCAACTCGATTTTCAAAAATCATTTAAAATGAATTTTCGAAACAAACAATGAAATCGCCACCTAATTTTATTTGTTCTAGAAAGAACGGGGAAATATAGATAAAACCCACAAAAATTGGATAAGGCGGTCTACAAGACCAAAAAGCATGGATTCGGGAGTCGGTTACGCAAGAGGAAGGTATTAGCACCTCTTACGTCCATCGTACTCGGTGGGACCCATTTAGTTCGAAATATGTTTGTGTGTGTAAAGTAAAAATGCTATCTTCTAATTAATGATCAAGAAATAAGAAAGAAGAAAACGGGATTTGTTTATTATTATTTTGAGTTTGACACGGTTTCGAAACCGCGTGCCTACGTATTCCCTCGTGCAATGGGAAAGTCAAAACTCCGTAGTTCTGGTTGAAAATGTCTTGGATTGGTTGTGTTGATTTTAATTGAAATGTTTTTGATTTTTGATAATCGCATATGAGCGAAAAATGATTTGAATGGGTTGAATTGATTTTAATGGTAGATGACAAGTACCAAAACGTCGGGATATCCTCTAACGATTCGATACTCGAGATTGGTGATTGAGGTCAACCGTTCTTCTCTCATCCAAAATCTTTATTATGAAAAGAGTGAGGTGAAACAAAGTTCACTTTTATTAAGTGTATGGAATAAAGTATTTAAGTCATTGGGTTACCCTCTAATGGCCCAAATACTTTACATTTTTTAATTAAATCGTCGGGCGAACCTCTAACAATTTAATTAAATACCATATGTTTTTGTTTTGTAGAAAAATTGATTTTGAAAACAAATTCAATTAATTAATTTAATATGAAAGTGTTTTAAATGTTCAAGTGTATGGAATAAAGTATTCAAGTCATTGGGTTACCCTCTAATGGCCCAAATACTTTACATTTTAATTAAATCGTTGGGCGAACCTCTAACAATTTAATTAAGTACCATAACACTATGTTTTTTGACTTGAAAGTGTTTTAGGAATTGACTTGAAAGTGTTTTAGGAAAACAAGCGAGCCCATACAAGGTGGCTTTATGTATGCTCCTAAAAGTGGGACTAGCGTGACACTAGTATTCTAAACGACCGATTGAAACAATCGATCGAATAGTTGTCGCTGTAGAAAAGCCCAGGACCAAACTATAAATGTGTGCATGTGTGCATTGTGTATGTTTACCTGCTTCTTTGATGAGGAGCCCAAGAGGAGGCTATGTGTTCTAATATGATAAACGCTTAATTAAACGATAATTAGAACACACAAGAAAATAAATCCTAAGTTATTACAACCAAATCGAATTAATTGGAATAATCGAATAAATTGCAATACTCTTCAAGTAGTCTTTAAGATTGGATACAACTTGGCTCATTAGATGAATGCGAGATAAGGGTCCCTACATTGCATGATATACAAACAAAACATATGCGGGGAAAATTGAAATACTCAAATATCAATTATTGTATTTTGTTAGATGAATTAGAATAGATTATATAGAAATCAATTCTAAGGCAATCGATATATTACCGCATAATTTTATTTACAAATAAAAATGATAAAAATATAAGATCAAAAATAATATGTACATAATTATATATTTACAATATTTAAGTATAAAATAAAAATACTATGTATAATTATATTTACAACAATAAATATAAGAATAAAAATGATAAGTACTTTGTATATACATTACTAAATATTAAATAAAAGTAGTAATTCAACATTAATTTGTTAATTGAGTATGAATGCTTGAGTAATCTTTGAATATCTTCACAAATGAACAAACTCGTTAGTAACTTGAGTGTGAGATAAAGATTAAAATGAAATAAGATGGGAACAAATTGAACATGGTTAGTAATCAAGATTCACAGTTAAAATCACTACACGTGCATAAACAATTAAGAACATGGACAAAGTAGCAATTTAACTCAAACTTGAATCAACAAGGAAGTAGTAAAACAATTAAGTCTTAAGAGTAACCTCAAGCATTCTAAAACCAAACAGATTTCCAAGCATGAAAAATCGAGTTTCAAAATAACCCTTAATCGCCTAAATCAAAATCCGGACAGCCATAATTCAATCGATTATATCCAAAGCAAAGTGACCTTCTCACTCAAAATTCACCACACAAAGCGAAAAGAGCAACATGCTGCCCCCTAACAGTTTCTCGGTAATAATCTATGCAAATAAATGCAATATTGATATCAAACCTTCATCGAAACTAAAATGGATATCAATCTTTACTCACAATTAATATTGACAAAGTGACGCTATCTTTCGAACTTCAACACCACTAACACGGTTTTTACTTCAATTGAGAATAACGATAAAAGCGGTATCACAACCAACATTCTTATTCAAAATTCGCCTCAAAAGAGAATGACAATAAAGTTACGTCTATAGTTTCTCGGTCATATCTTATGCGAATCAACACAACATCGACATTAGACCATCCTCGAAACTACCCTCGAACATCGTTCAAACACAAAAAACAATTGAAATTAAAATGAGAGCAAGATAGTGTACTCATAGTTTCTCGGTTAGTTTCTACGCGGATAAACACGGAAACATTGAACCTTCATCGAAACTAACATGAATGTCACACGTTACAATTATAAACAAAACATCATCATCTTGCCCTTACAAAACAGGAACATGCACTGTCACGCAAAACTTAACACATTTTTCTCATAGCATAGCAGCTGTAACTCACATGACAAACAAATCAAACCCGACACAAATAATCATATATGCACATTCAATCACAAACATCAGTCCATAAATACTTAAATTATGAAAAACGGTAATGATGGGATTGATCTTACCAACTCCGAAGTGAAACCAAAGAACAACCGCAGTGGTAGGAGATTCGGAATCGAGCTGAGGCAGAAGTATCAAATGACCGTTGTTGCTGTTGTAGTTGCTTCTGTTGTTGGTGATGATACTCTATCTGATGCTGCTGCAAGCCAGCTTCAGTGGCAACAGCCACAGCCATTGAAGGCGTTCCCTTCTATTCAACAAAACACCACATATAGCAGGAAGCAACATATCGATAAGGCCTCCACTTCTTATACAACTTCTCCATCCATACAACATAGACAAGCTGTGTCTTTGAGGAATAATAGAAGCCAGACCTGTTTGCAAGGTACGGAATGGCTTAATCTCCTGTGTGGCGCAGGTTGAACTTATCTCCACGGACAGCTGATGAGACGCGGCTTCATCTTCATGATTTCTGGATGACTTTCTCGACGAACAACTTCTGGCAGCATTTTCCGGGAAGTGGATTTGAGTGCGAAGGTGACTGGAAAGCGAAGATGGTTGTTCGGATGAAGGGTGGCTAGCAGATCAGAAGAAGATTGAAGTGAATATGGTGGTTGTTCGGATGAAGGGTGGCTAGCAGATCAGAAGAAGATTGAAGTGAATATGGAAGGAAGATATGGGAGGAAGGTGATTATAGTGGTTGGATGAGAAGGGTTACGGCTAAGATGAGAGGAAGACAGAATGGAGGGGGTAACGGAAGGGAGTACAGGAAGGGGGTTTTCGGACGAAGGAGAGGCGATGGTTGTTTGGCAACGGACAGAGGGAGTTCGGTGAGGATGGAGATGAACGTGATGGCTTGTGGAGGAAAGGGACCGGCGATTTGTGGTTGTGACGGAGGAAACAAGGTTGAGGTGAGAGCGAAGTGAGTTCCGGTGGGTTACGGATGATGATGATGATGCGGTGACAGCGAAGGTTACAGGGAATGGGGTTGTGTACGAAGAAGATGGAGATGAAGAGAAGGCTCTTCCAATTTATTTTTCTTCTTTTTCAAATCCGCCTCTGCCTATGTTTTTGTTTGTTATTCGATCCGCCTCTCTTTTCGTTTCAATTTTGTTGGCCCCCCTTGCTACAGTAACAAACAATATATATATACTCATAGAATTAGGTTAAGTAATTTTTGATAATGCCGAAAATACCCCTCATGATTAAATGGGCCACCAAAGTGGGTCACTTAAAAATAAAAAGCCCAAAACTATTTTTTGTTTGATTTTTTGAGATAAAAAATTAATACCTAACATTGTTAAAAATGATAAAAGTTCGGACAATAAATTATCCGAAAAATAAAATGAACACATTAAAATAAACTACGAGTTTCATAGATTAAATAAAAATTATTGAAATAATTAAAATTGAAATAAAACGATAATAAAAAATACCTGATTTTAAAACACTTACGGTTAAAAACAAAACATCGAAATGTATCGAAAAATTAGAGAGATCACATTTTTATTATCTACGTGACACGTAGATTCATAAAGCAGTGAGTTAGAGGCGAAAGTTTGAAATATTTTCCCGCTAATTTTCCGCACAGTGTCGAATCGCTTTTAACAGTCTGTTTGTAAAATCAAAATATCGATATCATCGACATATAAATCAACTTAAAACGATACAATAAACAGGTAAGGAGATAAAAATGAATGAAGTGAAATATCGGGCATTTTATAACTATAAAACGATGCAAATGTCGATTTAAACTAACTTTGGTCAATTTAAATACGACGAAATGATGCATATGCCATGAATGAATGACTGTTTAATGCAATGACCTAATGGAAGCGTATGCAGATGAATGTGAAGCCTAAGCCAGATAAAATCGAGATAGGAGGGCAAATTTTGGGGTGCAACACACAGTATCTGACACTGCTTTGACAATTCACACAGTAAATATAGAAAGCAGTAAATAACACAATAAGTTGTTCACCCAGTTCGGTTCTAACAAACCTACGTCTGGAGGCTACCAAGCCAGGGATAAAGTTCACTATTAGTAGTATCAATTCAAAGACCCTACAGCCAACACACCAGTTGACAGCCTTCTCACTTAATCACTACCCAATGACCCTTTTACCTAAGTCCTACTTAGATATGAGTTCCTACTCACTCCCCCTCAATCACCTCAGTGATATCAACCTATTGTTTAATTGAATTGTGAAGACACACTTCAATAAAATATCTTGATCTTGCTTCAAAGCTTTAATCAAGAGACAAACACTCGTGCTTTAAAGCTTTGAGTGATAAACTACCCTTACAACAAATCCTAGTCCAATGCACTTATCAATTGATAGTTGCTTGGCTCACAAGAGAAACTAGAATTACACAATACCAACTGTTACTAACCTTAACAGTACACAAATTAAAAGCCTTCAATGTCTTCAATGGAATCCAGAGGCATGGCTGTAGAGTAAGGGTTGAATTCTTTATATAGAAGCAGTCCTGAATCTTCAGTTTTGGGCTTCCATAAAGATAGCTAGGGTTTACTTAATTTTCTCCTAAAAACATGGTTTGTTCAACAACCAATTTAGGTTTAATTAAGATTAACCTAGGAGCCACGTGAGCATGCTTTCTAATAACAGAAAAACATAAATAAAATGCTCAACAAACTTCCTGAAAAATCTCAGGAAAAACTGATTCTGCAGAACAGAATGTCACACTGAATGTCATAACATCTGTTATGACATCAGACTGTTTTCTGCAGAATTTCCAGCACAGCTTTAGCTTCCCTGTTCTGAGCTGTACTTTTACCATCCTTGTCCAGTAGGATTTATCTTCAATCTCTGAATGTCATGACATCTATCAAGACATTTCTAAAGCCTAGTTTTACCAAAATTGATGCCAACTTAAAACACTAACAAACTCCCCCTTTGGCACATTTTTGGCTAAAACTACTAGACCTATCAGAGTACAAAATACAGCAGAAGACTAACAAACTAGTTCTAAGATTTCCTAAGCTTTCCTAAGCTTCAAGTGACTAGAACTAAGAGAAGATAAATTCTACCCATACAAAAGTCCCACAATTTCCCACATACAATTGCCCACACAATTGTTAAACAAACAGGCCATAAAATTTCAGGCCATACAATCCCCAACATGCCATACAAGTTCCCAAAAATCAATACTTCCCACAGTATTTCTTCTCCCCCTTTTTAGCCACAAAGGGCCAAAGGAAACCACACAAGTTCCCCAAACTTTGGAATCAAAAGTGTCAACAACAAAAGAAATATACCAGCAAGTAATTAAGTACCAGCAAGTATAACAGGGATACATCATTGTTCAGGCATTACACATCTGTCAATAAAGGATTACAAAACATCCAAACAAAATTGGAAAAATACAAGAAACAGAACATAAAACAATTGACAGAAGGTTGACAAATCATCATGGAAGCAACACAGCAGCAACAGGGGCAGGGAGGCATCTTCATTGACAGCAGCAGCATCAAGTGCTTTCTTCTCCAGAAGAAGCACTATGAAAGGAAGCTTCTTCTGAGCCTTCTTCAGCACCAGCCATCTGAATATCATCATCTTCAGCATCACCTACAGCATCATTATCAGCTTTCTCTTCATCCTCAACCTCTATGTTCTGCTCTAGTTGAGAGATAAGCGCTTCCAGACTTTGCTTTCTTGCTTCAAGCTCCTTGCAAGTTGCTCTTAGCACAGCAATGACATTTGCTTTCTGAGAATTTTCTTTGACAGTTGATGTCTCAGCAGATGTCATGACAATGTCTGGGACATGCTTCCCTTGGAACAGTTTGTAGTGGAATCCAAGAGCAGGGGCTCTCTTGCAGACTGAATCTCTGTCACCAAGAATGTCTGGATGCTGATCAAGTATAATTCCACACAGCAGGGAGGGAAAAGCTATTGGACCTTTGATAGCATAGCTGTTAGCATGCTTGAGTGTCTGATCAAATATGTAGGAGCCATAGTCAAAGGAAGCTTGAGTTCCTACTGCATAAATGAATCTTCCCAATCCATTAGAAATAGTGGATTTGTGATTGGTTGGGACCCAGTTTGCAGCACCAATCTTATGCAGTATGGCAAATTTGACACTCAATTTGCTGGCTGAGAGTTTTCCCTTTAGAGGCCATTGTCTGACTTGTTTGGCAGTGATGGTTTGACAAATCTTGTTGTCAGTTTCTTCCAGCTCTGGCTGAGTGTTAGCAGTTCTACCTAGGAATCTATTGATCACATTTGAAGAAAACTTGATTTTTCTCCCCCTCACATAAACAGTCTGGTAATCATCAGAATTCCTATCTCCACAGCCATTTGAGAGATTGACAATAAACTCTCTTACCAAAGTTTCATAACAGTTTGAGAGTTTCTCCACTGTTTTCATCAGTCCTGCCTCCTTAATCAGATTTACAATCTCTTTACATTCCAGAGCACTTTTATTCAGTTCCCTCTCCAAAGCAATCCTCTTCAGGCAGACATACTTCCATCTCCCAGCATTCTCAGGATGATGGAATGAGATGTTGTCAATGGCCACTTCAGGCACCATGGGCAGTTTCCCAGGAGTTGCCTTCTTCCTTGGATGGATGTCAGTGACATTCAGTTCAACATCAAACTCAGACTCTTGATCTGACTCTGAGGGTTCAGGCATTTTTCTTTTCTTTACAATTGGTGTCCTCTTGGGTCTGGAGCCACCACCAATAGTTTTTGCCCTACATTTCTTTGTAGAGGGTTCAGCCTTGGTCTGTTTCTCAGCCTTAGAAACAACAACTTTTTCTTTAACAGGACTCTGTGAGGCAGCCTGTTTTCCCTTTCTCCTCATCATCCTCTTTGAAATGCTGGGATTAACATTGGCAATGAGGTCATTGTCTGAGAATACTTCATCCAGGTCTATGACAGGGGTTTCATCCAATTCTCAGAATCTTGAACAGGGGACTTTTCAAGATTATCATCAACTGGTTTCTCTGGAGTCTCTTCTAGAATACTATCAGAGATATAGTCAGCAGGAGTTTCATCTGAAATACACTTAGCTGGAGATTCCTCAAGAACATCATCAGAAATCACATCTTCATTAGCAGCGGGGGTTTCATTACAAGCATCGTTAATACTCACTTCAGAATCTTTAACAGAAGGATCAACAGTATTCTTATCAGGAGAATCAACATGATCACCAGATGTCTTGACATTCTCTGTGACATCTGGATCAACTGCTAAGCTAGGGCTAGCAGACTTTTCATTTAGAGGAACTGAAATCCCAGGAACAGATTGATTCTCATTTAGGATACTCATCACTATCCTAGCTATTGCTACATGCGCAGACCTAGACTCCTCTGGGTTCACTCTTTCTGGGGGAACAGAAGATGATGGAACAGAGGTCTTACCAGAGGGGGATGCTTGTGATCTTCTTGCATTTCTTGTGCGCAATTTCTTAACTTTTTCTGGATCAGTAGCTATTGCGCGCAATGGAGTAACCTTCAGTGCTTCAGCTTGCATGGATTCAACATTTTCCCTGAATTCATCCATGGAGGGAGATGGAGAGCCTGTCTGTTGGGATGATGACGAGGATGAAGACATTTTTCGTTGTTGTTTGTTGAGAGACTGAGAGCGAAAAAAGACAAGGGATTTCAGAGTTTCTTTTAGATGAAGAAAGAATGATATTACTTTCAGAAGTAGAACCTTTTATATGTGGGTGTGTCTTCCTATTCTTGGACTTTTTAAAATGAGGATGAAAATACTTAAATAACCCACTTATGAGTAATTGAAATAACAAGTCCATTTTATCCCTTGTTGTAGGCACAGTTAATTGCTACAACTCCTCATATTGACAAAAACCCAATTTGTCCCTTAAAGTCTTAAGCTGACTAACCTCAAGAACTTTTGTAACAATGTCACAGTACAAAGTCATGACATCCTGTATGACATTGTACTCAATCAGTGTCTGCTTCATCCAGACCACCCTAGAACAATTGCTATCAGTTGTTGTGAGCTCAGCTTCAACATTGTATAGGACCACATAGTTTTGCTTCTTGCTGATCCAAGGAATGACATTACTTCTCAAGGGGACACATCCATCAGAAATCCTTTTCCACAAGCTTTGATCAACACCTTTTCCACTTGTTCTTTTGGACACCTTCAAATGTGGAAGGGTAATAGTCCTAGTGTGGCTTCCGTTCTTCATTGTGTCTGAGACTTCTTCAGAAACCAAGTGGTTATCATGGATTGATGCCACCATGATATTTCCTCCTCTGATAATGAGGATTTCATCCAATACTTTTCTCCTGTAACATTTGACAGTAAGACACTTGGTCAACCTTTCATGCCAGAACCTAGTGCTTTGCTTTAGAACTTCAGGAGTGATCAAATGTCTGGACATTGAGTGTGACATTCTGATTTCCTGTCCAGCCTGACAATTACCACAGATTTTCCCTTTTCCCATGAGAATTCTTGGTAATCTTCTGACTCCCTCTATGGAACTGATCCTTTTCATTCCTCTGAGGTGTGGCTGATCAGTTTCTCTTTGCCCCAACTTCACTTTCTCTTCATCTGTAGACCACATAGATGGCAGAGTGGGGTTCTCAGATTCCCACAAGTAGCAGTTGTCCTTTGATCTGACTCCTCTCATAATCACTGCTTGTTCATCATTGATCACAAGACATTCAGTCTTAGTGAAGTTGACTATGAATCCCATATCACATAGCTGACTTATGCTAATGAGATTTGCAGTCAAACCTTTTACCAGCAGTACTCCATTCAGGTTTGGAACTCTAGACCAGTTTGAGTTTCCAACACCTTTGACTTCTCTTTTAGCTCCATCTCCAAAGGTAACAAAGCTGGTAGAATGAGGCTTAACATCATTGAGAAGATTTCTGTCTCCAGTCATATGCTTAGAGCACCCACTGTCAAAATACCAATCTTCCTTGGAAGGTATTCTAAGAGAAGACTGTGCTATCAGAGCTGTAGTCTTTTTCTTCTTCCACTGGTGAGTGTATGATGCCTTGTTGGACTTATGCTTCACATAAGGAACTTGATTAGGATACCCATGTAACCTATAGCAGGTGGACTTTATGTGACCAAACCTTCCACAATAATAACATCTCCATCTTTGAAACTTTTGGTTCAGGTTTCTATGATTTTGATGTTGAATCCAATGTTGTGACATCTGCTTTGACATTGGATCATTAGGTCTGTTGTTCCTTTTGTGATCAACAAATTTCTTAGTCACCACATGTCCTGAGCCAGACCTATTTCCTGTTTTGTGGTATGACATCCTCTTTGCCTTTGACTTCCCAGACTTGTTCCTCTCCTGGTTATTGGCAAATCTCTTTGCATCCACATAACCTGTCCCAGACACATTTCCTGGTTTGTGCTGTGACAATTGTTTTGACATTGTTCTCCCATGTCTCTGCTTCTTAATGTCACCAACAGGTTTCTTTTCAGCCACATATCCTAGACCATGCTTATTCCCTGCATTTTGTCCAAGCTGAAGAATTTCCTCCAACTTATCAGTACCAGATGTCATCATTTTGACAGATTTAGACATCTGATCAAGTTTTGAGTTCAACATGACAATATCACTGTTAAGGAGATTTATAGTGGTTGTGTTTTCCTTTTTCTCAGCCTCTAGCTTCACATTCTCAGCTTCCAACTTCTCAATCAGCTTTTTCTGTTCCTCATTCTGCTGACACACTTCACCACTTTTCACACACAGCTTCCTGTAGGTCTCAGCAAGCTCTTCAAATGTCACTTCCTCATCACTAGAGTCCATGTCAGAATTGTACACTCCAGTGAGAGCAGTGACAAGTTTGGCACCTTCTTCCTCAGATTCACTTCCTGAATCAAACCAAGTGACAGCCATTCCTTTCTTTTGTTTCTTAAGAAAGGTGGGACATTCAGCTCTAATGTGTCCATATCCTTCACATTCATGACATTGGACTCCTCTGCTTTGACTTCCTTTTTCCTCTGACCTGGATCTTCTGCTGGAGTCATAAGATCTGTTGATGTCAGATGGAATGTCCTTGACATTTGACCTTGACCTTGGATCAATTCTCTTGATGAGCTTGTTGAACTGTCTTCCAAGCATAGCTATAGCTTCAGATATCTTCTCCTCATCTTCCACCCTGCATCCTTCTTCAGAGTTGGATACAAGTGCTATGCTCTTGTTCTTTTTGTCACCAGTTTCACTGATTCCCATCTCAAAGGTCATAAGGGATCCAATAAGTTCTTCAACTTTCAGGATGCTGATGTCCTGAGCCTCTTCAATTGCAGTAACTTTCATTGCAAACCTTTTGGGCAAAGACCTGAGAATCTTTCTCACCAGCTTTTCCTCTGACATCTTTTCACCAAGTGCTCCTGAGGCATTGGCAATCTCCAACACATTCATGTGAAACTCATGAATAGTCTCATCTTCTTTCATCTTCAAATTCTCAAATTTGGTAGTGAGCATCTGAAGTCTTGACATCTTCACCTTAGATGTTCCCTCATGAGTAGTTTTGAGGGTGTCCCAAACATCCTTGGCCAGTTCACATTGATGAACCAATCTGAACATATTCCTGTCAATACCATTAAATAGAGCATTCAATGCTTTAGAGTTTCCCAGAGCCAGCTCTTCTTCCTCTTTACTCCATTCCTCCTCAGGTTTCAAGACAGTAGTCCCATCTTTCTCAACCTTGGTTGGATGTTTCCATCCTTTATCAGCAGCTCTCCAAGCCTTGATGTCCACTGATCTTAAGAAGGCAACCATACGAGGCTTCCAGTAATCATAATTAGACCCATCCAGAATAGGTGGTCTACCTCCAAATCCTGCTTCTTTATCCATTATGCCAGAAACTATTATCCCTAGATCTCACCCAGAAATAACAAGCAGGGTGCCTGCTCTGATGCCAATTGAAATTCCTGGCAGCAGATACTTAATGTCACAGAGAATGTTATGACACAGTATCTGACACTGCTTTGACAATTCACACAGTAAATATAGAAAGCAGTAAATAACACAATAAGTTGTTCACCCAGTTCGGTTCTAACAAACCTACGTCTGGAGGCTACCAAGCCAGGGATAAAGTTCACTATTAGTAGTATCAATTCAAAGACCCTACAGCCAACACACCAGTTGACAGCCTTCTCACTTAATCACTACCCAATGACCCTTTTACCTAAGTCCTACTTAGATATGAGTTCCTACTCACTCCCCCTCAATCACCTCAGTGATATCAACCTATTGTTTAATTGAATTGTGAAGACACACTTCAATAAAATATCTTGATCTTGCTTCAAAGCTTTAATCAAGAGACAAACACTCGTGCTTTAAAGCTTTGAGTGATAAACTACCCTTACAACAAATCCTAGTCCAATGCACTTATCAATTGATAGTTGCTTGGCTCACAAGAGAAACTAGAATTACACAATACCAACTGTTACTAACCTTAACAAGACACAAATTAAAAGCCTTCAATGTCTTCAATGGAATCCAGCGTGGCTGTAGAGTAAGGGTTGAATTCTTTATATAGAAGCATCCGAATCTTCGTTTGGGCTTCCATAAAGATAGCTAGGGTTTACTTAATTTTCTCCTAAAAACATGGTTTGTTCAACAACCAATTTAGGTTTAATTAAGATTAACCTAGAAGCCACGTGAGCATGCTTTCTAATAACAGAAAAACATAAATAAAATGCTCAACAAACTTCCTGAAAAATCTCAGGAAAAACTGATTCTGCAGAACAGAATGTCACACTGAATGTCACAACATCTGTTATGACATCGATTTTCTGCAAATTTCCAACACGCTTTAGCTTCCCTGCGAGTGTACTTTTACCATCCTTGTCCAGTAGGATTTATCTTCAATCTCTGAATGTCATGACATCTATCAAGACATTTCTAAAGCCTAGTTTTACCAAAATTGATGCCAACTTAAAACACTAACAATAACCATGTCTTTTGATGAACGAGCATGATCGGAACTTCAAACCAAATCTTTGAGTGAGAAGGTATACCCATGAAGTTGATTCAGATAGTCTTTCTAGAAGCCATAATTCCCTACAAAACAGAGCAAAGATAAATCCCTAGGTCCTTGAAATAGTTAGAGATGATATGCAATGTTATGATGTCATGATTTCATGTTTAGCAATCACAAACAAATCACACAATAGCCCTAGGTTTAAGGCTTGCATGAGGTATAGGTGTTTACCCTACCAAAGTTTGAGTTGGTTCATCCTGTCCTATAATAGTAACCGGGTTCTAGGAATCTCATATCATTGATCTTTCTCGTAGGTTTTATTTCAATACGACTACCAAGTGGCCGACCGAAAACATCCCAAAAGTCTGATCTTAATGAGCGTAGCATCGAGTATCAACCAACCTTAGTCTGCACCAAAGTCGGCCATCTCACTACCTTCTAATGGCCAAGATGGGTCAATTAAGGTTCTAAAAGTTGAGTTAGTGCTGATGACACCACGCAGAAGCCAAATACTATCCTCAACTTGGAAATGAAGAGTATCAGGACATCCAAAGTGTCACACTAACGTAGCCATCATGTTGACCGTTTCGGTATACGCCTAACGGTCGCGACGATCTATTGCTACTTACCTAAAGGAAACCTGGATCCGGGTGTAGGATCCCCCACAAGTATAATACCCAAGCAACCCTAAAGATAAAGCATACAAGTCAAACAGAAAGCAGTAAAGATGATCTAAAAATCCCTAAGGCATTCTCTCTTTAGGGTGTCTCCCGGCAGAGTCGCCAGTTCTGTAATACGGTGAACTGACTTTGGGAATTTATTTTGCTTTTTATCACAAATGTTGCGGATAGCAAGAGTCACCACCGACTTTTCTTTTATCCAATTAAGGGAAGGTGAAAAGAACAGAAAAAGACCTTCGTTAGATTCTGAGTAAGGGATAAGGTTATGAAAAGGGAAGGTATTAGCACCCCTTTCCATCCGTAGTTATCTACGGGCTCTTAGTTTCTCTTAGATCATTTTCAAAAAAAAGTGCTTTCTGTGTGTTTGACAAAAATGTTTTGAAAAGGCATTTCGCTTTGACTTTGTAATGATTCATGTAGGAATGTATACAAAGTGTTCGGAAATGTTTCGTTTTTGAAAGAGTTTGACAAAAGTGTGAGGTGTGAAAAGTATTTTATTTGAGCAAGCAACTAAAAGTCTTATTACCTACTCAGAAAGGTCGTTTTCGTGTTGTTTTACGTTCCTTTAGAATAGTGCTATCCATACCATTAGTTGGTAGGTAACCCTATTCGTTGGATGTAGAAGGGACATTCGAAGGGACATCGTATGGTCATAGAAGGTAACTTATAGGAAGTATCCTAGCACATTCGAAGGGACGATCATCACTTTTCGTATGCAACAATCGAGGGACGAGATCATATATTCGTAGGCGACGTCGAGGGACTCATGATATTTTATTCGAAGGGACTATGGTGATATGTTTGTAGGCAACGGTGCTAGGATACCTCTATGTTCGAGGGACTTGACCATTTGTAATCGTAAGGCAACGAGAGAGAATTACGCTAAGGGGTGCATGTGTGAAGAGAGTGTGTCAAATTCAGATATATGTTATCTTGAAATTATGAGTGATCTATGTTCAATTTTATCTTGCCATACACGCCTAATTACTAGCAATTTATAGGGTGCGGAAAATAAATTACGGAAAGTAAAGTGCGGAAAGATAAAGTCCTACGCTATTACATGGCTTTGGGGCAGTTACATAATAGGAGTGCGGAAAATAAAAGTCCTAATTAAACTATTACATCCCATAGGCAGTTACATAATATTGAAAAGAAAAGCAAGAAAAATCGTCCGAAACGTTACAACCTGTAAGCAGATACATAATCGGAAAATACGAGAAAATTGCATCAGAGCAAAAATGTTAGTAAAAACATGATTTTTGAATGAGGAAAGAAGTTTTAGGTTAGTAATGACAATAAGATGATAAGATAATTTTTTTGATAATTTTCTGAATCGATTTCAGTAATTAAAAACAATTAAAAGTCAATTTAATGATTAATTAGCAATTAATTAAAATATGCATGAAAAAATATTAATTTTAATGTCAAAAATTAAATAAGTATTTTTCTGATTAAAATGCAAAAGAAAAATATTTTTGGAGTTTTTTAAATGCATGAGAAAAATATTTGAAGATAAATTAAAATAACATGAAAATATTTATAAAAAAAAAAAGAAATAGAAAAAGAGTTAGTTTTCAAAGTGACAAAAATATTTGTCGTGGCCAAGGATCGAACCGGAGTCCACAACTTCACACGCGCGCTGCCTTGACCAACTGAGTTGGAGTGTATACGTGTTATGATATTGAAACAAAATGTTTTTAAACGAATTCGCTTCCTGGGAATCAGAAACACCCGCGAAGATCTTCATCTTCTTCGTTTGAAATTTCAAACGGTTAGCTTCGACTTAGTTCGACGCTAAGGCCCCTGCAATTTTCCAAAATCTCATACAAGCAATATAAATTAGTTATGAATACATGAATCGATTGCAAACATCATTCTAAACACGATGGTGGTCCCGGTTTTGTCCAATTTTACGTGGGAAGGCCTAAATCAAGCGAAAACCTAGCTATGGCATAACTCGATCCAGCACACTTAAAATTAAACCACCCGATAGCTTGCAAACACGATGAACATGAACAAACAATCAAAACAAGTTAATTATGCATGAATGATTAAAATCGAATTTGAAAAAATCTGGACAAACCGAAATCGTGATTTCACAATTCTTGATGGTTTTGTGATTTGTAAGGGTCTGGATCGATTCAGGAGACCTCAAGGAATGCAATGGAATGCTTAGAATCGATTGAAACAAGCTAGAACTAGGGCTGCCACTTGCTTGAAGAACACGGTTTTTTTGAGTTTGGAATAGGGTTCTTGAGGCAATTTTTCTGTTCTCTTTTCATGTGTAGGCATTGTGTATATATAATAGATGGATTTAGGTCAGAAATCAAGAGCAAATAATGAATCAATCAATGTAAAATTTTTTTGATTTGGTATGAAATCAAATCTTTCTTTTTTGATCCAATTTTCATCAATTCTCTTGCCAATCAATGTTAATTTCGAAATTGCCAGCTTTTATGAGTTGCTTGGACCTCAAGAATGAGTGAAAAATCCAATTTGCATTTAATTTTGATTTTCTACCTTTATTTTTAATTTAATTGGTTTTTAAATGATTAAAATCCAAATTAAATAGAAAAATAAAGATAAAATTCGTGGCCTTGGGCTTGGAGGTTCCAAATTAGCTGAGGAATAAGTTTGAACCAAGAAAAGTTAGGCCCATTTGCAAAATTTTGGATTTTGACAAGTATTTCTCTTTGTGCACCTCTTCAAAAATGCCCAACTTGTGCAAGGTGTATCTTGCTCAATTTTTAACATTTTTGAGTGTTCTTGGAATTTTTAGAAAGCTCTATATGTCCTCTAAACAACCTCTTTGGTTTTATCTCAATTGGAGTTTCCATGCTCAATATCACTTCAATACAAAAAGTTGACTTTTTGTTGACTTTGAAAAGGACCTGTAATGTTTTGATCCATATCTTCAAAATGAAGCATTTTCTGACCATGCTTGTGAGATATGAAGTTGTAGAGAATTGAATTCTCTTCAAAATGAGAGGTGGTGGAAAAATTTCTGATAAAGTATGAGAAAGTTATGCTCAGTCAAAGTTCAGTTGACTTTTCTCTAGAAAACCCTAATTTGGAAAGTTTGACTTTTGATCAAATCTTGAGTTTTCTTGATGAATCATGATCAACCCTTGATCAAATGGTGAATGTCACTTCAAAATATGGATGTTGACCAAAAATCATGAAGTTTGACTGTCTGTTGACTACAACTAATTTTCAACCATCTGAGCAATTGTCTGAGGAAACTTGACTTGTAGGGCTTGAAATTTGACATGGAGATTCTTTGAAGCATATGAGGAGGCATGATGACCATTGGAGATGTTGGAAATCCATCTGGATCTGATGATAGCCAAACCCTAGTTTGGGTTGATTATCTATGAGAGGGTTTGTCTGATCAACCCTTGAGGAATCCTTGAGTATGGATGTATGAAATGCCTTGAGAAGTAAGAGGGCAAATTTTGGGGTATGACACCCGTGAGATGAATTCCATATTTAATCCTCTAATCCATAACATAAATAGAACAAACCAAGAAAATTCAGCCCAAATGGCTTGAATGGCAGATTTCTTTGGTGCCCCTGATGCGCTTGCAAGACGTAGATAAAATCCAATAGTGGTTCGAAATGAAGATTTAGGTTTAGGTTTTTAAAATACTTATTTATTTTTGACACAAAAAAATAAATATTTTTCTTTTATTTAAATAAGTTGGTTAATTAACCATAAATTAACTTGTAATTTATTTTGTTAATTAAAATCAACCACTAAAATACAAAAATAATTTTCTTCTTAGTAATTAGGTTTTTATTAACCTTAAATATTTTTTACTAACATTAAAAACTTTTTTCTCTAACATTATCTCCTTTTATTCCGACTTAATCCTTTTCTTGATACTTTTTTTGATTATTGTAATTGTTTCCAAGTTGTAATAGCTAGGTTCAAATTTATCGCGTATTTTTAATTATTATGTATCTGCTCACAGGATGTGATAGTTTAATTAGGACTTTTACTTTCCGTATTTACTTTTCCGCACTTCACTGCCCCAAAGCCTTGTAATAGCGTATGACTTTACTTTCAGTACTTTACTTTTTGCACCCTATAAACTGTAAATATTTAACTGCTAGTAACTAGGGTTTGTATGGAAAGACTAATAAATGAACATAGATAATATAATTAAAGATTAACATAACTTAAAATAACACACTATGCATACTCACACCCTTAGGATATCCTCTCTTGTTGCCTTACGAATAATGGTCATGTCCCTCGAACGTAGGGGTACCATTAGTAAAAGTCCCTCAGTTAAATCATCACAAAGATCATAGTCCCTCGATGATCCTCCGATGATGCCTACGAATATAGATTTCGTCCCTCGGTTGTTTCCTACAAATAAGTGATGATCGTCTCTACGAATTTGCTAAGGTATCCTTACATGTTGTCTTCAATGACCATTCGATGATCCTACGCCTATCCCTTCACATCCAATGGATAGGGTTACCTACCAACTAATGGTATGGATAACATTGTCCTAAAGAGAAGGAAAATAACAAGAACAACCTTTTGAGTAGGTAATAAGACTCTTAATTGCTTGCTCCAATCAAAAGATACTTTTCACACCTCATACTCTTTTCAAAATTACTTTTAAAAACACTTTGTGTACATTCATACGAGAACCATTACAAAGTTAAAACTTTCGAAATATTTTCAAACACTTCGTATACATTCTTGAGGATTGATACAAGAATCATTACAAAGTCAAAGCAAAATATTTTTCAAACAAATCACACACATACAAAATCAAGTTTAAAGTGAGCTTGGTAATTAAGAGCACGTAGATAACTACGGATGTAAAGGGTGCTAATACCTTCCCTTTTCATAATTACCCCCGTACTCAGAATCGATAAAAGGTCTTTCCTGTTCTTTTCACCTTTCCTTTATTGGGTAAAAGAAAAGTCGGTGGCGACTGTTGCTATCGACAACATTTGCGATAAAATGTAAAACAAACAAGTCAGTTATCCCACTGTGTTACAATGCATATCATGCTGGACACAAAGTGACATGGCTTTTGGCACGTTTTGTAAGTATCAGGTGCGCCTAAGAGGGGGGTGAATTAGGTGTTTAAAATTTATCAATTTTTTATGAATACTTGAAGCAATATTTTTTTGGTTTGGTGAATGGAAGTATGTGAGGATTCTTTATTTTCTGGTTAAGATATTTATGAAAGCGGTAAATGCTGAAAAGTAAAAAACACAAGGATATATCCTGGTTCCCCTCACAGTCCGAGAGTACTCCAGTCCCCTTACAACATGTAAGAGATTTCACTATAGTTAGAATGATTGTACAACCTATTCACACCAAATGTGAAGCCTACTATCTAACCTATAGGGAGACCAAAGGCTCTTAACACTTTTAAGGTCTAACAACACTAATTGCAAGAAGAACAATCCTCTTCAATGCACAACTTGCTTCCAACAATCCTGGACAGCAAAAATACAACAAGAATGTATGATTTTTATAAGAGTTTTTGAGTTTGTAACATTGTAGAACAATATCACTTTGAGTGATTTATCAATATACTTGATCTTCCCTTCCAATAGCAATAATTCATAATGACTTAGAGATATAGATTGCTCAAGATTTTTTGGTTTATGTAATGTGAAAGTATGCAGAAAATCTCATATGAAAGTATGAACACTTGAATGTGGATATTTGAAATTTGAATGAATTTTGATTGGAAGAGGTAAGAAATGAATTTGAAATTTTGAGTATTTATATGTTCATGGAACCTTTTAAAAATATCATAAGTCTCTTCATTTTAATCATGAACAAGTGCCAAGATTAGAGACAAAGTTTTAGTGAAAGGGTGCATGAAATGGTGCATGCATGAATTCTGATTTTTCAAAAACGTGCAGGGTGCAATCGGTTGCACCTTTATGCAAATCGATTGCACGGGCTCTAACAGAATGAAATTTCAAAAACTTACAGTGAGCAATCGATTGCACCATTGTGCAAATCGATTGCACTTAGTTAAAAAGTGAAAAAATTTCAGCATGCAATTGATTGCACCATTATGCAAATCGATGGCACCCTCAAACATAAGCATTTTTAACAATTTCATTCAGTATGCAATCGATTGCGCCTTTGCGCAAATCGATTTCACAGTAAGAAAAATGCAATTTTTGCTTTGAAACTTAGTGAAATCAAATGTGTATGTCATGCAATCATGTTAGGAACTTTGAGCATCTAAAACTTAAGTATTTGTGAGGCATTGTTATTATACCTTCTTGAAATGCAATAGCTTGAATCCAAAGCCTTGAAACATGATGCTTTAACTTTGAAATGTACTTGTTTGAATTTGAACATGATGCTTGGACACTTGATTTATTTAATGACTTGAGTCATTCCATTTTGCAACCAATCTAATTATGAAAGTTTGTCTTTTACTTGAGACTTTTTCCATTCTTTTGCCATGATCATTTGCTTCTAAAAATGTCTTCATCAAAACTAATATTTGGAGAGGCTTGATTTTACATTCTCCCCCTCTTTGATGATGACAACCCATTGAAAGTTGAGATACTTTAATATTTAGAACAAATGATAATCTCTTATGTGAATGCTCCCCCTATCTTTGATAACTCCTCCTTGATCAAATATCTCCCTTGATTTAAGATAATTTTACATCTTTGGGGATGCAATAGTTAGAGACAAGCATACACATATATATCTTCTCCCCCTTTGTCATTAGTAAAAAGGATGGGATAAAACTCACAAAGTATATAGTGAAATTCTAGAAATAAAAACAATTTATACTTATGAGTTTTACCTCATGAAGAGACTTCATCAAACATTCACCTTTGATGAACTTGAAGCCTTTTGTCATAAAGTTGTCTTTCTAGAAGATTTTGCTTTCAACATGAAGTATATCTTTAATGGATGTGAAATTTAAAGTGCTCCAACTTTGACTATACCAAGAATTCTTCCTTTAAGGTATTCCCCATATGTGAGATAACCCTTGGACTTTAGAAGTAGATTTGAAAGTTAATTTATGTCACCCGTCATATGCTTGGAACAACCACTATCAAGATACCATAAATTTGAAATGGTTTTCAAGCACACCTACAAAACAAATTAAGTTTTGTTAGGTACCCAAATTGCTTTGGATCCTTCATAATTAGTACCTTTCTTTACCCACACATAATGCCCACTTGGAACTCTAAAGTTTCTTACATAGCAAGCATTAGGTGTGTGGCCTTTAATACCACAATAAAAATAAGTAGGCTCAAAATTACTTCTATATCTAGGAGGATAAGATTTATTCTTAACAACTCTTTTCTTTTTAGGATAATGATGAACTATTTTAGGCTTGTTCACTTTCTCTTACATTGGTTGGTTATTAGCCTTAACAAAGATAGTTTTGTTGGGGCTTGGTTGAGAAAATTTTGAAAAACCAAGTCCACTTTTATCTTTAGGATACCTTTGTGTGCTAAGAACATTTTCCGATCCAACTTGTCCTTTTTCATACCTTTCTAGGACTCTTTTTAATTGAACAATTTGGAAAGAAAGTGATTCACAATTATTGCATACAAAATTCTGTTTTTGATCACTAATCATCTTTTCTTTTTCATCTTTATATTCTTTTTCAATAGTTTCAACTTTTTCTTCTAAAGATGAAATTATTTTCTTTTGAGATGAAATAGTTCTATATAGAATTTTGCATTCATTTAATATTTAATCTATAGCACCTTGTGCACCATTATTATAAAGAGAGTTATCATAACTAACCTCGCCTTCTTCATCATCGGGATGGTGTGAAGCCATCAATGCTAGATTTTTAATTTCGTCACTATCCGAATCGGATGAAGAACTTATCTCATTATCTTCCCATGCAACATAAGCCCTTTTATTTTTGAACTCCTTTTTGCCTTTGAATCCATTTTTCTTGGAGAGTTTTGGACAATCTGGCTTTATGTGACCTTGCTTTCCACATTCATAACATGTGACATCTTGTATTGATGTGGAGGCTTCTTTATCTTTATGCTTATAAAATTTCTTCCTTTTGACAAAGTTAGCATTATGAAGATTATTTTTATGACATAAATATTTTCCTAACCTTTTTACAAGAAGCAAGAAGTTTTCATCTTCCTCCGATGCATCTTTATCTTGACTTTCTTTTGAATCTACTTTCAAAGCAATGCCTTTGGATTTCTTCTCATGATTCTCATGTTTTTCAAGTCTTCCAAGTTCCATTTCATATTCTTGAAGCTTTCCGAATAATGTTGCGGAAGTCATAGTTGCTAGGCTTTTCTTTTTGGATATTGCCTTACTTTTGGTTGCCATTCCATAGTTAAAGACCTAAGCACTTTAAGATTTAATTCATCGTTAGTTAAAGTCTTACCGAGTGCCTTCAAATGATTTGTCAAGTGAACGAATCTCTTTTGCAAGTCAAGGATGGATTCTCCGGGAAGCATTCAGAATAATTCATATTCTTGACTCAAAGTGTTCAATCTAGATCTTTTGACTTCGGCGGTTCCTTCATGAGTTTCTACAAGACTATCCCAAATTTCCTTTGTCGTTGTACATGCCGATACTCGAAAAAATTCATCCATACTAAGAGAACTTTGGAGAATATTGATTGCCTTTTTGTCAAAGAGAACTTTTTTCTTGTCATCTTCATTCCATGATGCTTTAGGCTTTGATGATCCAACACCATTGACAACACAAACTGGAGCAAAAGGACCATTCTCAACAGCATCCCATATTTCTTCTCCTTGCACTTCAAGATGAGCATTCATGCGAATTTTCCAAAAGTCAAAGTATTCACCACAAAACAATGGAGGCTTGTTGTTACTACCACCATCTTTGAAAACCGGATTTTGATTTGCGGAAGCCATTCTGAATCTTTAGGAACAAGTTACCTATAACTTGCTCTGATGCCAATTATAAGTATCAGGTGCGCCTAAGAGGGGAGGTGAATTAGGTGTTTAAAATTTATCGGTTTTTTATGAATACTTGAAGCAATATTTTTTTTGGTTTGGTGAATGGAAGTATGTGAGGATTCTTTCTTTTCTGGTTAAGATATTTATGAAAGTGGTAAATGCTGAAACGTAAAGAACACAAGGATATATCCTGGTTCCCCTCACAGTCCGAGAGTACTCCAGTCCCCTTACAACATGCAAGAGATTTCACTATAGTTAGAATGATTGTACAGCCTATTCACACCAAAGGTGAAGCCTACTATCTAACCTATAGGGAGACCAAAGGCTCTTAACACCTTCAAGGTCTAACAACACTAAGTGCAAGAAGAACAATCCTCTTCAATGCACAACTTGCTTCCAACAATCCTGGACAACAAAAATACAACAAGAATGTATGATTTTTACAAGATTTTTTGAGTTCGTAACATTGTAGAACAATATCACTTTGAGTGATTTATCAATATACTTGATCTTCCCTTCCAATAGAAATAATTCACAATGACTTAGAGATATAGATTGCTCAAGATTTTCTGGTTTATGTAATGTGAAAGTATGCAGAAAAATTGCAGTATCGGGAGAACCTCGTCTGAATGTGGTACTTCATGTGTCCTCACACGCGTCAAAGGAACGCAGGATTTCACATGAACATTCGCCTATCCTATATGTCTCTGGCCTGGGTAATGGGTCTTTTACCTCTTAAAACTCTCATCCCAATATCTCACCACAGCAGCAGAAAATGTACAGGATATATGAAAGCGATAAAATGTCACATAGGATGCAATGCAAGCATACAAAGGATGATACGATAAAGCGAGTAAATAAACACCCAATAGACATGAAAAATAAAAGCTAGGATCGACTCCTGATCGGACTAGAAAGAGGTCTGTACGATCCCCAGTGAAGTCGCTAGTTGAAACAACCGGCTGAACATCATCCGATAACTATATCAATGAAGTCACCATCGAACGTTTTTTATCTCTTAAAAGGAGAAAGGTAACCGCATCGTGAAAACCTAAAAGGGATAAGACACGGTCTTGCGACCGAGAGATAGGGTAAGGGAGTCTATTACGCAAAGGGAAGGTATTAGCACCCCAAACGTCCGTAGTAATCTATGGTATCCACTTCTATTTTCTACCTAATGGGTGTGTTTATATCTATTTACTTCTTAATTGCTATATTTGTATGCTAAAAGAGAATGCATGTGAAAGAAAATAAAATAAAGAAAAACACGGGGAAAAGAAGGAAGTACTTACAAAGTTTGCTCGATCGAGCCCCGTGACAAGATGCCTACGTATTCCCTCGTGCAATGGGAAAGTCAGAGCGCCGTAGTTCGGCTCACTTTTTTTGGTGGGTTATGTGTTTTTTACTTATGAAAAAAGAGTTTTAAACACAAAAGAAAACCCGTAGGCAAAAAGGTTTGCATTGGTTGGTTGCTTTTACCTTTGAAAAAGGAGTTTGAACCATTATTAAGTGTTTTGTTTGCAAAAGAAAAGAAAACAAGTTTTAGTTTTATTACATGCATGGATGCAAAAGAAACTACAAAACAAACAAGGGAAACTATGTAACTCTATCCCTAATGTTATCATGCATGGATTACAACCTAAGATTTAACTCGAATCGCTACCTAAGGTAGATTCAAGAGAATCCTAAGGGAACTTGGCAAAGGTTTATAACCTAAATCTATGTCTATCTCGAATCGCTGCCTAATGTAGAGTCGAAGATGACAAAAAGGGATGGAAAAGGTTTAAAACCTAAGTCTATGTCCATCTCGAATCACTACCTAATGTAGAATCGAAGATGACAAAAAGGGATGAAGCAAACAAGTGCTTTTCCAGAAGCACACAAACAACGCAATGCAAACAAACAAATGTCACACAAGCGTAGGAAAAAGAGGAAGTCCCATAGCCTCGAACAGTAACGAGCATATCGTGAGTCATCCAGGAGCCGACACATCCGCTTCCTATGAATGGTATCACCGCATGACATGAATTGTCAAGTGTGAAGAGCAAATGATGCAAGCTCTGCAATAAATGCAAACCCCAGGAAAGCATGGAGAGTCAGAATAGAGAACTCTTGCCACTTTATTATCATTTACTCGATAAAGGAAGCAACACGATTCGCGTGTGCGGAGCTAACATGGACTAGAACTGTGCGAGGGTCGATTGTGGACCCTTTCCACATGCCCATCATATCATCATGACTCGATAGCAGGAAATATAAAAAGCGAGACTTTGCTTGGTGGTGCCACGTCAAGTGTCCTAACCACTCTTGACCTATGCAAGCACAAATATAAACACTTATTGAGAATTACCTCCCTATGAACGATGGAGGATTTTAAACAAACCAAACACAATTAGCAAACAAAAGCGCCATAAGCGGGTCTTTAAATAAATCATAGGGGTTCCTGAACATGCTCCAACTACAGAAGCCCCTTCATACATCTCTATTCCTACTTCTCTTGGCAAGAAAAGCAGTAAAACCCTACTTCTCATTCTCTCTAGAAAAGCGGTAAAGGAATACGGTAAACAAAGTAAAATAAATACTAAATGGATAATAATCCGAAGAGCACTACGAGCTAAGAAATACTCTGGAAAACTTTGAGTAAACTTCCATAAACAAAGCAATAATAAGAAACAGCTCGATCAATATAATCCACAAGGTGATATCATGCAATATGTGCGTGTAGCAAACAAGTCCTCATAACAATCAGAACACCTGCACCAAGGTACATATCCAGACAAGATAACAGAATATGTGTTTCTCGTAACATGAGAAAACACAAAGCAAAATGCGTTTAAAACGCAAACAAAACCATGGGAAAAATGGTATGTTAGTGTACCAAAATTAGGTACCTAACCAAAACATCCTCAATGTACCTTGCAAAAGTCAACGAACATGTCAAAAATAACAAGGAAGCGGGAATATAATTGCATATTCGCATCACATGTCAAAATATGATCCAAAGGTGAAGAAATGGAATGTAAATGTGTATAGCAACATAAGAATGGAAAATCGGGAAGCAACGCACACATAATGCAAAATAACTCATGAATGATATCAAAGTCGAGCTAAGTCCATCACAATAGTCCTCAAATGGAATGTTAAAACATAGTTAGAGACTTAGAATAGTTAGAAATAAAAAATCTACTCTAAAATAGCCTAGAATGCAATATTCTCAAAGAAAACAAAGCATGAAAGGTAAATTCTTAATAGATGGAAGCAACTACATGTTCAAAAGCTTTCCTAAACATCTAAACAAATTGAGGAAAGGATCACAAACTAAACATGCAAAAGGAAGCTAGAAAAACTATACAATTATCAAACTAGTTCCTAAGAATCGAATTATTAAAGGTTAGCTTTGAAGTTCTATTTACAATCCTAAGGTAAGGTTTAGATTTAACTACAATTATATGGTAGAAATATAACCTAAAGTTTCTAAGACATGGTATTATACTCCTAAGATTAGTCAATTCAAACGACAAAGGAGAAACATGCTATTGAACATTACAAACTAATTGAAACTTGAGAATTAAGTAAGTATTGAATTAAAATAGATGTAAAAATCTACAAGTCAGTAGATAATTTATACCAAAAAATCTCAAATGAAATTCACAAGAAAAATCATGCTTAAAGCAATTTTATGCACAAAACGAAGTTAAAACGATTAATTGTCGCTCTTAAGGGTTAACTACTACGACATCCTAATCATATGACTCAATTATGGTTTCTAAATCAAGATAAAAGATACTTAAACATGTCAAAATGTTAATTAAAAGTCAATCGAAGGTTAGAACAAGTATTAGACATCATACACAAAGAAGTCGATTCCTAATTAGGTGAACTAGCAAACAATTAACTAGGTTTATGTCATACAAAAGGAAAATGGAATAAAGACCTAAAAAGATCTAAAAAAAATAAGGGAAAAATTCCTACAGGCTCCTAACATTTTATAGAACCAGCATGTCAATTTTAGGAATTTATATGATTAAGAAACGTTCAAAAATTAGAATCTACATGCGAAGCGTTATATGGAAAATCGTCTCTAAACATGTTATCGAAAACCATGAAAAAAAGAATTGAAATATAATCACAAAAATTCCCAAAAAAAGATAAAACAATCCTAAGAACCTCTAAAGTTAAGAACATTTTTATTCGGATTTTTATTGTCGATAAACGATAGGAAACCACATCGAAATGAGTAAGGTATCATGGAGAAATCGCTCCTAAACATATTATCAAAAATGGATTAAAAATCAAAAGAAATTAATTGTGAAAAAATTCACAAAAAATATCAAAAATATTCTAAGATTCTAAAATATTAGAAACTAATTTTTATGTATTTTTTATAAGTCGAAACAATCAAAATCGAAAGCAAAATCGAAATAGCATTAAAGTTGTTCTGTAAGGAAACAGGGGGTGCAAAGCACAAAACCAGAAGTGAACTAGTTCTAGTTATCACTGCTACAGCTGGACTTAATCAGGGGGTATGTGCATTAATTCGCTAGGCCCAAAGTTAATTCCTCCTAAGCTCAAATCATCCAAACAAAAAAATCATTTTTTTTTAATATTCAGACTTTGTTATAATGTCACATTTACTTTTATGCGTTGCAAACATATATCAATCAGTCACCTCTTTTATTCAGATTTTATTTGTTTAAAAATAAAAATGGGATGACACGTGGCGCAACTTAGTTGGTTAATTATGGATTTAAGCATGAGCCATAGAAATCACGCTACCTATAGGGTTCAGGAATGCCCACCGGAAACCATCATCTTCTCCGGCGTAACGGCGGCCGGAAAACACAAACTGCCCGGAAATCCCAATGAAAGGCACTGTCTGATTTGAAATTTTATATGGATTCAATATTCGACCTTCATCTCTTCGAAAAACGTTTTTTACATCCCCAAATATTGGATTCAAAACCAAATCTAAAAAACACAAATGCTGCGGACAGTGTTATCACGCATGCCATGGTTGCTTAAAGGCACATGCGAGTTGTTTACATTATACTAACAGACTGATCAAGATTCAAGAGCGAGCTTACCTGATGGAAACGCGTATGAAGGTCTTCGGAAAACTTCGGAAAACTTCGATATAACTCCGACACTGCAATCAGTAATATTCCTTTGAATTCGAATGCATAACGAATGCGTATTACAACTTGTCTTCCAGAAGATGAAAGAAGAAATCCAAAGCTGACGAGAAAGAGAGATCAAGATTGCAGACAATGAAGAATCATCATGGAACTTGCAGAATCGTGAAAGATAGGAGGGAGAAAATGAAGAAGAAAGAAGGATCGTGGAAGAATAATGATGGTGAAGAGTCGAAGGTATGCAAATTGGTGCTTTCAATGAGAGAGTTGTGAAGGTGAAGGTTCTGAGAGAAAGATGGTGATGGTTTCTTGGAGGTTGTTGCGATTCTCGAGAGTTGGTTACGGATGAAAGAGAGTGGTTAGAGAGAATGGTTAGTGAAGAAGATAAAAGAAGGTGTCTGTTATCGTTTTCTATTATGGAGGGAGTGAGGAGTGAGGGAATGGTTGTTACCAAGTTTGTTAGGCGTTGGAGAGTGAGAGAATGGTTAGAGAGTGAATGAGAGAAAAAACCGAAAAAATTTTGTATTCCCTCCCAATGAAATAGTGTGAAGTCATGATGGGTGAGTGAAAGCTAGGAAAAAGTCAAGTTGTTCTTATTTTCACGATGCCTGCATGTAAGTTTCTGTATGGCCAAATCAAGCAAGTATGAAATGACACCCACCTTCCCAATGCCATGCCCATAACTTCTCAAGTCAATAACTCCCAATTCACGAACTTTCGCGTTTAGATTCCAAAACCAAAATTCAAGAAAACATTTATGCAATTGACTTTCATGTTGAAACCTTTTCGAATCGAGGCCCACAACTCGCTTAAAAATAGCTTCGAACTTACAACGTCACCACTAATTGCATTATCATGGAATTTTCTAAGTATTGCCAAAAATTTGTTCATAGCCAAGTGCACTACTTCGTGGCCTTGTAACTCTTTTGGTACTCGATCGAATGACACAAACCCGACGCCATTGGAAAGATCGCATGGGATAGAACAACTTTGTAGTTTGTCGCTCGCTTAAAGAGAGCCTTAATCACAGAGAAAAAAGTGTTTGAACTTTTCCACACGACTGTTCGATGAAAGTCCTGGCAGGACTAGGAAAATTCCAAGCATGACTTGCAATAATTTTCCAACTTCAAACTGTCAACTACGACGCTTCATATTTTTCGCTCCGACGTCCGAAACGAAATAATTTCTAAACGGAACTTGTAGAGTACATGACAAACTCCATCTTTCATGCTCGGATTTTTTCGTGCGGTGACCGAATCGATGATAAACACAGCCTCAAACATATGCACAACAACTGTTCGATAAAATGCTTCTGTATGCATGGCAAAAATGCATGCACCATCTCGTATTTTGGCGATTTCGACTTAACCAATTCGAAGCTTCGTATCTCTTTCTGCGACGTGCGAAACAAAAAAGTTTGTGAACGAAACTTAGAGAAGACATGACAAACTCCAACTTTCATGTTCGGAGTTTGTCCGTGCGGCGACCGAATCGATCATAAAAACAGCCCCGAACATGCGCACAACAACTATTCGAACCTTGCAAACATGATGCATTCTTATTTTCTAGGCCTTATAACGTTCGATCCGAGCTCCAAATTAATTCGATTCCTTCAGCAAAGTTGTAGATTGCTGCGAAATGAATAACTTTTATTTAGAACTCAACTCGAATTTATGCCTCGAAACACGTGTAAAATGCCTCCGAAGTCGAGCACTTGAACATATTAAAAAACACTTAAAATTTCACTAAGTGTAAATTTCAAAAGTTATGAACATTAAACTTCGGAATCTCATAATTCGAAATCCGGGCATTTCTGGAGAAATCTTCACAAGGACAAATTCGGAGTACGAAATGTGCTCTTTCCAACGACTATCAATTCACAAACTTCCGACCACAGACGAGTGAGATAGCGAGTCGACAACATGGCTCCGTGAACACAAAGTGCTTAAAACTTAGAGAAAATTTCTAAGTCCAAGATTACTTAAAATGCAAGAAACCTCATTTTCACCCGATTCTTCCGACTTTTCTCAGCAAATGATCACATTTCCTCAAATGTCGACTTTTGACAATAATTTTGACCAGAAATTCCACTCGGTCAAACTTTGACCTTTGTTGACTTTTTAGTACACACATTAAAATATCATTTTATCCGACCGTTCTTGATTTTCTGATGAATCGCGCGGATCGATAAGCCGTATACATATACTTCACCACTCACAGAAGACCATATAATCAATTTGGGCTCAAATATTCGACCACAACCTGCTCTTACTCGAAAACCTTAATCAATATCCGCATGAGAGGAAATCAGAACTCCAAAACCTTGATCCTCGAGAGATAATCAGAAGCTTCTGGATGCACACATCTTTGTATATTGAGATGACGCTTGAAATTACAGAACCTCAGATACTCAGCTTCTAGAACCAAACCTCTTCTTCAGAATTGTACATGTTTAATACGATTTAGAAAATCTCGAACCCATGGTTAATTCATGAATGATATATATGCAATGCACCTATTGATCAAGTGTAAGCCAACTATTTATTAAAAAATGAAGAGGGCAAACTTTGGGGTGCAACAGCTGCCCCTATTCAATCTTCTTCGACCGAAGGGTGAGATTTGCGCAAGCCCTTCGAACCAACAAGGTAGAAGATGATTGAATACTTAATAGAACCATAAAATTTGCATTTTCTATTTGAACATATACACTGGAGAGACATAAGGAGGACACACTTATACCAACGAACTCGGGCATTCCGCTCACGAGAACATTTGTATTGAAGCGACCCACCAGAGATTATGAAGAGAGACACCCACGAAAGAGCGACTCAATGTGGATGGGAAATGAAGGAGACAAATTTATATGAACGAACTCGGGCATTCCGCTCACGAGAACAATTGTATTGAAATGACCCATTCAGGATGATGCATAGGGATATGAAGAGGGAAATGTATACACGTGAACTCGAGCATTCCGCACACAAGAACAACAGTATTAAAACGACCCTCTAGGGATGATACAGAAGGCACCCATGAAAGAGCGACTCATTGAAGATGAGAATAACCAATGATCTTCGGCACGAAGCGCTTGTTGATAAACAACTTCGCAGATCAAGGGTAAAGAGGACACCTGACCACTAGATTTCAAAGAGGCACTAAAGGGCTCTAAAAGGAAGGACGCACTTGTCCGACCGAGGATACCAAACAGTTGGATTTCGAAGAGGCACTAAAGGGCTCTAAAAGGAAGGACACACTTATCCGACCAAGGATACCAAACAACGAGATTTTGAAGAGGCACTAAAGGGTTCTAAAAGGAAGGACGCGCTTGTCCGACCAAGGATACCAGACAACTGGATTTTGAAGAGGCACTAAAGGGATCTAAAACTAATGACGCACTTGTCCGACCAAGGATACCAAACAACTGGATTTTGAAGAGGCACTAAAGGGCTCTAAAAGGAAGGACGCACTTCTCTGACCAAGGATACCAGACAGATGGATTTCAAAGAGGCACTAAAAGGCTCTAAATTGCAATGTTAGCTAAGATAACGGAAGGGATACCTGACCTAAGGTACAGGTTCCAACCACAAAGGAATTGATCCAAACAAGACCTCTAAATTGCAATGTTAGCTAAGCTAACGAAAGGAAATACCCGAAGGATACAAGTAAACCAAAAAAGAGAGACTGATCAACACATACCTCAAAACTACAACGTTAGCTAAGCTAATAGATGGAAAACCCGATCTAAGATACGGTTAAACCGACCAAAAGGAATTGATCCAAACAAGACCTCTAAATTGCAGTGTTAGCTAAGCTAACGGAAGGCGATACTCGATCTAAGATACAGGTAACCCAGAAGGAAGAGATTGATCAATACATACCTCTATGTTATCTAAGATAACGGAAGGAAATACCCGATCTAAGATACAGATAAACCAGAAAGAAGAGACTGGTCAATACAGACCTCTATGTTAGCTAAGCTAACGGAAGGGAATACCCGATCTAAGATACAGGTAAACTGAAAACGATAATCAACGGTAGACTCACTATGGAGAAAATATATGGAATGATCAAATCATGGATCGAAAGCGAATTTACATGGAAGGATACCAACTAAAGGGACTCTATCAAACAATGTTAGCCAAGCTAACAGAAGGAATACCCAATCAACAGGTAAACCGGGAAGAAAGGAACTGACCGACGCAGAACCTAGACATGAGAAAGAGACCAACCGAAGTAAACTCTAACAGAATTCTCCAAAACATGTTGGACTTTAAGAAGGTGCTTGCAAAAGCGCAAGAATTATAATATCCCTCAGGCCAAAGGCGGGGTATAATTCTTCAAGAGTGGAAATTATCTGAATTACCACACACCAAGTATGGATACTCAAAATACTTGAAAAGTAAGAAAGGTTGAATACCGACTCTTACCCACACTCTAACGGCGATACAAACACGGGTAACATAACCAAGATCTTGCCTAATCAAGAGAAGTCTACAACTTACTGGGGAAAAGGAAACACGATCCGACGTGACTGATATAAAAAAGTCATAGAAGACTCTACTGGAGAGATAATGAGTTCCCATAAGACACTCAATTTGAAGTGACGATTAGGGAAGCTGAAATCCATTGAGAAAACACCTTGAGAGTACACCACATAGATTTTTTATTTCTTCTGGATATACATAATTGGCAAACACTTAATATGCATGTTTGAACTTTTATAGTGTAATGCTCCTAATTAGTGGAATGCTACGCGTTTAAAGTGATGCAATGTAATGAATGCATGCTTGAATGATTAAATGAGAAATAGTAGTATCGATGAACGGATGTTGAGAAGCCGTTAACATCCAAGAGAGAGGTACCACTAGGGAGTGGATTTTAGAGAACACTTGCAAAACTAAATTGCAATTCCAAGGTGGGAAGGGTTCTTCACTTGGGGAGAGATGAATTGGACTTCACCCAAATCTGACTTCCTGGGGAGAGGGTCACTACTCTTCACTGAGGATACGGAAAAATTCTCTAGAGAATTATCCTACTTTCATTGGGGAATTTTAAGACTTCATGGGGAATTCCGAAAGAAACTTCGTTGAGGAACACAACTTCATGGGGAAATTTGCAAACATCTATGAGTAACCATTAGCATCTCGAATAAATCGAATGGCATTAGAATTCATCGGGGGATCAATCCTCTTGTGGAGATATGAAGCTTTCAACCAAGAATCCAACAGAGAGAGCATAACAACTTTTGTCTCCAAGAATAAAGATCTCAATATCAAGACCACACTGGGGAAACTTTGACTAGGGAATGCACATCGGTGTAAAAATATCGGAACAGGTGAATGATTAATCTTCATTGGGGAAGAGAAATCTGGTTCGAATAGAAAGCTCCACTAGGGATACATTCAGATATCCAACTCCACTGGGGGAACAAATATTCTTGTCCCAACATGGCTAATTTGAGAACAGAACTCTCGAAGATGCTCAGAATAACTTCATAGGAAAGAATGCGACTTACACCGGGGAATAGAATCAATTGAACGGGACGCGATTCACAATGGGAACTTTGATGTGGCAAGGCACTAGGGATTTACGTCCTACTTTAGGATGATATCCTATCAAAGATCTTATGACCTATCTTTTTGAAAGGTAGCCTCCACTGGGATATGCCTCAAAATATTCACTGGGGATTATGATAATGTCCATATGTCGAAGTGTGTATCATTGGGGAACTAATCAACCCATCAGGCCCTTTTGGCGATGAGTTCTGCTTGAGAATCAAATTCACTAGGGATAAGCCTCAAACGACATCAAGGCCTATATTGGGGAGTATGACAATATCAATATGTCGAAGCACGAATCACTGTTTACAAAATCAGTCCATCAGGACCTTCTAGAAATGAATTCTTCTTGAGAATTGGCTCCAAAGAGGATGAACCTGGATTGGGATGTACTATTCATTGGGGAAAAGAGATCTTACACTGTGTCATACCCCAAAATTTTCCCTCCTACTTCTCAAGACATTTCACATATCCATACTCAAGGATTTCACAAGGGTTGACCAGACAAACCCTCTCCTAAGCAATTAACCCAAACTAGGGTTTGGCTATCCTCAAGCCAGGGTGAGCCTCCAACATTTCCAGTGGTCATCATGCCTCATCATATGCTTCATAGAATCTCCATGTCAAGTTTCAAGCCTTACAAGTCAAGTTTCCTCAGACAATTGCTCAGATGGTTGAAAATCAATTGTATTGGACAAAAAGTCAACTGTGGTCAACATACAGTCAAACTTCATGATTTTTGGTCAACATCAATATTTTGAAGTGATATTCATAATTTGATCAAGGGTTGATCATGATTCATCAAGAAAAGTCAAGAATTGTTCAAAAGTCAAAGTTTCCAAATTAGGGTTTTTGAACAAAAAGTCAACAGAACTCTGACCAGGCATAACTTTCACATACTTTCTCAGCAATTTTTCCACCACAACTCATTTTGAAGAGAATTAAATTTTGTACAACTTCATGTCTCACAAGCTTGGTCAGAAAATGCTTCATTTGGAAGATATGGATCAAAACATTACAGGTCATTTTCAAAGTAAAAAAAAAAGTCAATTTTTTGTAAAGAAGTGTTCTTGAGCATGGAAACTCCAATTGAGATGAAACCAAAGAGGTTGTTTAGAGGACATCTTGAGCTTTCTAAAAATTCCTAGAACACCCAAAAATGTTAAAAATTGATCAAGATACACCTTGCACAAGTTGGGCATTTGTGAGGAGGTGCACAGAGAGAAATACTTGACAAAACCCAAAATTTTGCAAATGGGCCTAACTTTTCTTGGTTCAAACTTGTTCCTTAGCTGATTTGGAACCTCCAAGCCCAAGGCCACGAATTTATCTTTTATTTTTCTATTTATTTTGGATTTTAATCATTTAAAATTCAATTTAATTAAAATAAAAGATAGAAAATCAAAATTAATTGCAAATTGGATTTTTCTCTCATTCTTGAGGTCCAAGCAAGCCATACAAGCTGTCAATTTCGAAATTGCATTGATTGGCAAAGGAATTGAATGAGATTTGATCAAAAAAGGTAATATTTGGTTTTATACCTGTTAGTGTTTTAAGTTGGCATTAATTTTTGGTAAAACTAGACTATAGCAATGTCTTGATAAATGTCATGACATTCAGAGTTTGAAGATAAATCCTACATGACAAGGATGCTTAAGTACAACTCAGATCTGAAAGCAAGTACTGTGCTAGAAATTCTGTAGAAGTTTGACTGATGTCATAACAGATGTTATGACATTCTGTGTGACATTTACTGTTCTGCAGAATCTGCTTTTCCTGAGATTTTTTAGGAAGTTTGTTGAGTTGTTTTATTATTGTTATATGTTATTAGATTACATGCTCACGTGGCTAAATTGGTTAATCTTAGTTAAACCTAAATTGGTTGTTGATAAGACCAAGTTTTTAGGATTAATTAAGTGAACCCTAGCTATCTTTATGGAAGCCCAAAACTGAAGTTTCAGGACTGCTTCTATAATAGGAATAGAACCCTTACTCTGCTGCTGCGCCTCTTGAACTGTATTAAAGATTTAGAAGGTTGTATTTGTATAATTCTAGTTACTCTTGTGAGCCAAGCAATTATCAATTGATAAGTGCTTTGGACTAGGATTTGGTTGTAAGGGTAGTTTATCACTCAAAGCTTTGAAGCACGAGTGTTGTGTCTCTTGATTAAATCTTTGAAGCAAAATCAAGTTTGTTATTGACGAGTGTCTTCACAATTCAATTAATCAATAGGTTGATATCACTGCTGTGATTGAGGGGGAGTGAGTAGGAACTCAGGTCTAAGTAGGACTTAGATTGAAGTTGCATTGGGTAGGTTTTAAGTGAAGGAGATAAACTGGTTGGTTTATTCCTGAATTAATTCTACTAATAATGAATTTCCTCCCTGGCTATGTAGCCCTCAGATGTAGGTGTAGTTACACACTGAACTGGGTAAACAATTTATTATGTTCTTTACTGCTGTTTGAATTTACTATGTGAATTGTTAACATAGTGTCAGATATTGTGTCATAACATTCTCTGTGACATCACGTATCTGTTGCCAGGAATTTCAATACCAAATCAAATATTTTCTCATTGATTGACATATTGTTAGTGTTTTAAGTTGGCATTACTTTTTGGTAAAACTAGGCTATGGCAATGTCTTGATAAATGTCATGACATTCAGAGATTGAAGATAAATCCTACTTGACAAGGATGTTTAAAGTACAACTTAACCGGAAGCTAAATGTCCGGAATTTCGCAAAATATTCGATGTCATAATGATGTTATGATATTCAGCAGACATTCTGCTCGAACTGCTTTTTCTGAGATTTTTCAGGAAGTTTGTTGAGCTACTGTATTATGTTTTTCTGTTATTAGATTGTATGCTCACGTGGCTGCTAGGTTAATCTTAGTTAAATCTAAATTGGTTGTTGATAAGACCAAGTTTTTAGGATTAATTAAGTGAACCCTAGCTATCTTTATGGAAGCCCAAAAACTGAAGTTTCAGGACTGCTTCTATAAAAGGATTAGAACCCTTACACTGCTGCGTGCTCTGGAATGTATTGAAGATTTAGCAGGTTGTATTTTGTGTAATTCTAGTTTCTCTTGTGAGCCAAGCAATTATCAATTGATAAGTGCCTTGGACTAGGATTTGTTTGTAAGGGTAGTTTATCACTCAAAGCTTTGAAGCACGAGTGTTTGTCTCTTGATTAAAGCTTTGAAGCAAAATCAAGATAGTTTATTAAAGTGTGTCTTCACAATTCAATTAATCAATAGGTTGATATCACTACTGTGATTGAGGGGGAGTGAGTAGGAACTCAGGTCTAAGTAGGACTTAGATTGAAGTTGCATTGGGTAGGTTTTAAGTGAAGGAGATAAACTCGTTAGTTTATTCCCGAATTAATTCTACTAATAGTGAATTTCCTCCTGGCTTGGTAGCCCCAGATGTAGGTGTAGTTAGACACTGAACTGGGTAAACAATTTATTGTGTTCTTTACTGCTGTTTGAATTTATTGTGTGAATTGTTAACAGAGTGTCAGATACTGTGTCATAACATTCTCTGTGACATCAAGTATCTGCTGCCAGGAATTTCACATATAATTTCTTCATGATTCTTGACCTAAATCTATCCACTATAAGTACACAATGTATTCACAAGTACAAAGGACGAAAGCCTAGCCTCATGAGCCAACCCTAATTTCTCAAAAATTCTCTCAAAGTTGCAAAATTCGAAATCCTACTTGCAGCCACTTTTAAGCCTTCTCATTGATCCATTCGTGTTCCTGAGCTTTCCAGCAATCAAACCAAGCCCTTACACGAAGCCAAAGCATTCCAGATCGTGCCATACAAGCATCACCGATTTGGTAAAATTCTCAAATTCGATTTTCATAATTCATGCATTACTAATTGTTTTCGATTGTTTGTATGATCTCAGGACATCCATTAGAGTTTGTTTGATGCATTACATGTAATCTTAGACGTAGAAATCGCAGACTGCCATTGTTAGGGCTTCAGATCGGAGAAGCTTCGAACCGGACGATCCAGGCCATTTCAGGCCAAACGGCCACCACCATTAGACTCGCAGCCCTCGAATTAGGGGGGTATGGTCCCTCTTTACTCTTTATTTCGCTTATTTTGCAGGTTCAGGGAACGGCCTGGCCGGAGAAGACGACCGGAGCCCTAACTCCGGTGATGTCTCAGGCGAAGACCGTTTGATTGCATGCGTGGCAGGATGGCGCATTCTGATTCGTTCGCTCGTTGACACAGGGACCCATGTTTGACTTGCTTTTAAAAATCCAAAATAACACGTGTTATCACTTATAATCCAATGCAGGTGTTTCTAAGACAACAAACGCGCGCAGCTCAGTTGGTAAACATGTGCTTGGCATATCCAGAGGGTCCTGGTTTCGATCCCTGGCTCCAACAATTCCTTTTTACCACTTTGCAAACTAACATATTTTTTCATATTTTCTTATTTTCTTATTCAATTTAATTTCTTTTCAAATAATTTTCTCATGCATTAAAAAATCACCAAAAAATATTTTCTTTTTGCATTTAGGTCAGCAAAATGTTTATTTAATTTTTGACATAAAAATTAATATTTTTGCATGCTTATTTTAATTAATTGTTAGTTAACCATAAAATTGACTTTTAATCGCTTTTCCTTATTAAAACCAATCCAGAAAATTCCCAAAAAATTGTTCTGTCATCTAATTAGGATTACTAACCTAAAAAAATTTTCCTAACTCAAAAACCTTTTTTTACTAACATATTTTCTCTTATGCGAATTTCTTATCTTTTCCGATTATTATGTATCTGCTTATAGGTTGTAATTTTCTCGCATTCTTTTTCCGATATTATGTAACTGCTCATGGGATGTAATAGTTAATTAGGATTTAATTTCCGTACTCCTATATTATGTAACTGCCCCAAAGCCATGTAATAGCGTAGGACATTTACTTTCCGCACTTTACTTTCCGCAATTTACTTTCCGCACCATATAAACTGCTAGTAACTAGGCGTGTATGGTAAGATAAAAATGAACGTAGATCACTTCTAATTGCAAAATAAAATATCTGAATTCAACACACTCTTTTCACACATGCACCCCCTAAGCTATTCTCTCTCGTTGCCTTTCGAATAAATGGTCAAGTCCCTCGAACGTAGAGGTATCCTAGCACAGTTGCCTACAAACATATCATCATAGTCCCTCGACGTGGCCTACGAATACATGATCTTGTCCCTCGATTGTTGCCTACGAAAAGTGATGATTGTCCCTTCGAATGTGATAGGATACTCCTACAAGTTGCCTTCTATGACCATACGATGTCCCTTCGAATGTCCCTTTACATCCAACGAATAGGGTTACCTACCAACTAATGGTACGGATAACACTATTCTAAAGGAAAGTAAAATAACACGAAAACGACCGTTCTGAGTAGGTAATAAGACTTTTACTTGCTTGATCTATCAAAATACTTTTCACACCTCACACTTTTGTCAAAGTTAAAACACTTTTCAAAACGAAACATTTCCAAACACTTCGTATATATTCCAGCGTGAATCATTACGAAGTCAAAGCGAAATGCCTTTTCAAAACATTTTTCAAACACACACACAGAACACAAATTTTTAAAGTGCGCTAAAAGCAACTAAGAGCCCGTAGATAACTACGGATGGAAAGGGGTGCTAATACCTTCCCTTTTCATAACCTTCTCCCTTACTCAGAAACTAAGGAAGGTCTTTTTCTGTTCTTTTCACCTTCCCGTAATTGGATAAAAGAAAAGTCGGTGGCGACTCTTGCTATCCACGACATTTGCGATAAAAAGCAAAACAAATTCCAAAGTCGGTCCCACATGTAATCGGCGACTCTGGGATACACCCTAAAGAGAGAATACCTTAGGGATTTCTAGATCATCTTTACTGCTTTTTGTTTGATTTGTATGCTTTATCTTAAGGGTTGCTTGGGTATTATACTTGTCGGGGATCCTACACCCGGATCCAGGTTTCCTTAGGTAAGTAGCAATAAATCGTCGCGACCGTTAGACGTATACTGAAACGATCAACATGATAGCTACGTTAGTGCGACACTTTGGATGTCCTGATGCTCCTCATGCTCAAGTTGAGGAAGGTATTTGGCTTTTGCGTGGTGTCACTAGCACTAACTCAACTTTTAGAACCCTAATTGACCCATCTTGGCCATTAGAAGGTAGTGAGATGGCCAGCTTTGATGCAGACTAAGGTTGGTTGATACTCGATGCTACGCTCATTAAGATTCGACTTTCGGGATGTTTCGGTCGACCACTTGGTAGTCATATTGAAATAAAGCCTACGAGAAAGATCAATGATATGAGATTCCTAGAACCCGGTTACTATTATAGGACAGGATGAACCCACTCAAACTTTGGTAGGGTAGACACCTATACCTCATGCAAGCCTTAAACCTAGGACTATTGTGTGATTTTCTTGTGTTTGTTCAAACATGACATCATGACATCATAACATTGCATATCATTTCTAACCATTTCAAGGACCTAGGGATTTATCTTTGCTCTATTTTGTAGGGATTATGGCTTCTAGAAAGACTATTTGAATCAACTTCATGGGTATACCTTCTCAACTCAAAGAATTGGTTTCAGAAATTCTTGAGCATGCTCAGTTCATCAAAAGACATGGTTATCTGCTTGATTTGGTTATCTCCGGTTTTGAAGAAGATATGATGCATGTCTTATTCAAGTTCTTCAATCCGAAACACCATTGCTTTACATTCCCAGATTATCAGTTGGTTCCTACCTTGGAAGAGTTCTCTAAGCTACTTGGGATACCTATTCTTGATCAAATACCATTCACCGGTTTAGAAAAAGCTCTGAAGTACGAAGACATCGCATCAGCATTACACCTAAAGCACTCAGACATTGAAGCTAATTGGGAAACAAGAAGCGGAGTTAAAGGTTTACTTGCTAAGTTCCTGATAAAGAAAGCTTGAGAATTCCTCAAATCTATGAGTGTCCATGCATTCGAAGACATTTTGGCCTTACTAATCTATGGTTTGGTGCTATTTCCTAATCCAGATCAGTTCATAGACGTGAACGCCATCCAGATATTCCTCACTTGCAATCTTGTGCCTACTTTACTTGGAGACATCCTGCACTCTCTCCACACTCGTACCATCAAACGACAAGGAACTGTCATGTGTTGCATACCGTTACTTTCCAGGTGGTTTATTTCGCACCTTCCTCAATCAGTATTGAAGAACGAGCAAAGATTGAAGTGGTCTCAAAGGCTGATGTCACTCTCTCATTCAAATATCCTTTGGTGTCTCTTCTCTCAAAAGGACTTCACATTCATTGAGCGATGTGGAGAGTTCCCTAATGTACCACTCCTTGGCATAAGGGGAGGTATCACCTACAACCCTTCTCTAGCTCTACGAAAGTTTGGTTATGCTCAAAGAGATGGTCCTCATGATATGCTTCTCCAAGATATTGTGTTCGACTACAACCACGATCTCCAGAATTACCATCGAAGGTTCATACACGCTTGGGGCATGGTAAAGAAGACTGATACAAAGACTTTGGGACACCGAAACTCCATTCCTTGGGAACCTTACCTCAAATGGGTGCGAGCTCGAGCTCAAAACCTCATGATGCCATTCACGCCTGTTCTACCAGTAATTATGGAACCTGTTGCTATAGGTGACATACCCTATACCGTTCTCCATCCTGACATGCCTACTAATCTTGAAGACTTGAAGAGATCCTGGATTCAGCTTAAAGAAGAAAGGGATACGTTCGAAGCTCAATACTATGCAAGTGAGAAGAAGGTACTAGAGTTGACCAAGCTACTTCACGAGGAGCAAAATATCAACGCCTACTTCAACACCAAGAGGAAGCGCCCATGGGAGACCTAGAGCTTTAGGATTTTTGTTCTTTTATTTTCCAAACTATCTTTTGTACTTAAAAAGAAAAAGGAGAAAAAAGAAACTAATTAAGTTTGTTCATGCTTGTTTAACAAATTTAAATTCCTAAGGTCCTTGAAAACATTGCATTGCATCGCATAAACATTTCATATCATGGCATAACATTTCATAATAGGTACATTGAAGACATTGCATTGTTTCCGCATGGCTTTTTACCTTTCTTGTGTACAAACTACTTGGCCATACGCCACATTTCAAATAAATGCAAGTTCTTTCTCTTTACAATATTGTTGTTTGCATAAAGTCCAACGTTTGTTTTGAATGATTATATGCATTTGACAATAAAAATCTAATCACAAACATACGAAAAGTGAACATACAAAAGTGCTTACTGCAGGCTCCAGGAATTGGGACGACGACGAAAGTCACCAAAAACATTCCCCCCTTTAGAGCATGATCCCCACAAAGGTGTTACCTACAAATCTCCCTCCAAATGGAGTATGTGTTAATCCAGCAAAGATTCCACTCAACCGAGCAGTTACATCGGTCTCTAGCGGTAACACTTCACCCCAACAAGGTATTTATCCCGTGGATATCTCTCATCCTTTCCTTTTTCCCAGCGTATCGGACCAAACTTGGTCGAGATAGTGCATCGGAAGAAACTACATCTTCATCCCCACCAGAGATTACAACGGCTCCTCGACCCTTCCAACCCGTCTCCGACAACTATCAAATGCTCTCCAGAGATCTACACCCAATCCCGAAGAGCCTCCTAAATTTCCTCCGGGATCTACATACAAGGTCCCCAACGGATCGCCTCCCATTTTCCTCAAATAGGTCTATATATGAGATCTCCAACAACGAGCCTCTCAATCTCTACCTTCCTCAACAATATCTAGGCCCAAGACTTGGTCGATAGTGCATCGGAGGAATCCAGATATCTTTCTTCTCCTTCAAAGGCGGGTTCTCACCTACTCCCAAGCGAAGTCGAAATCCTCAAATGAATATCCGCATCTTCTTCAAGATGGATATGTTTTGAAATACCACAACATCTATCATTCATACATTACTCATAAAGTCATAATTCATGCATATGTCATTCATATACACTGTCATGCATCATACTTTGCATAAAACTAACCAATATTCTATCAAAGTTCCTCTTGTTTTCTCCAAATAGGTCCAGGATTAAGCCCCGAATCGACGGGAAAACTATCTAAAAGACCGCCCTTGGTTGTCCTCCTCCGACTGGTCCAGGATTAAGCCCCGAATCGACGGGAAAACTATCTGAAAGGCCGCCCTTGGTTGTCCTCCGACGACTAGTCCATGATTAAGCCCCGAATCGATGGGAAAACTATCCGAAAGACCGCCTCTGGTTATCCTCCGATAACAGGCAATGGATCAACACCCGATGCACAACAGGAAAGATATCCCCATTTTGCCAACTACGACCTCCCTCAGAGTAATCAGCACGAAGATTTATTCTGATCCCTTATTATCAACAACGACTACAGAGTCTAGCGTACGACTCAGTTGCCTTGGATGGCATCTTAAGCCCATCTCCGACTATTTGTCAACAGTGCTTCACTTTCAGAATGCTGCATATATGGTTAAAAATCAATGCAAACCAATAACTTCATTCAAAAAAAAATAAAAAAAAATGAACACGAAGTCTAACGTACGACTCCTTCCGGATGGCATCTTAAGCCCATCTCCATGCTCCTCTTTTCCGAACGCTACAGAGCCTAGCGTCGGCTCACTTTCCAGCAATCCTCCTATCAATAATCTCGAGTCTAACGTCGACTCATGCCCCTTCTCCAAATGGCATCCGTAGCCCATTCCGCATCATCGCCAACCGCGAGTGCAAATTTTCGGTGTACTCGAGTGTTCAATCATCTTCACCTCCGGTCACGAAGACAAGCGTGTCAATCTAACCCTCCAGACAAGAAGATTGAACAGGGAAGTCATCATACCCCAAAATTTGCCCTCCATTTACTCAAGAGATTTCATACATCTATACTCAAGGATTCCTCAAGAGTTGATCAGACAAACTCTCTCCTAGACAATCAACCCAAACTAGGGTTTGGTATCTCTCAGGCCAAGATGGGCTTCCAACATCTCCAATGGTCTTCATGCCTCCTCATATGCTTCAAATATTCTCCATGCCAAGTTTCAAGCTTCACGATCAAGTTTCCTCACAATTGCTCGGATGGTTGAAAATCAATATTGGACAAAAGTCAACTATGGTCAACATACAACAAACTTCATAATTTTTGGTCAACATCCTCATTTTGAAGTTACATTCATCATTTGATCAAGGATTGATCATGATTCATCAAGAAAACTCAAGATTTGCTCAAAAGTCAAACTTTCTAAATTAGGGTTTCTAGATGAAAAGTCAATCAACTTTGATGATCATAACTTTCTCATACTTTCTCGTAAATTTTTCCACCACCTCTTGTTTTGAAGGAAATTCAATTCTCTACAACTTCATGTCTCACAAGAATGTCCAAAAATGCTTCATTTGAGAGGTATAGCTCAAAACATTCTGTCATTTTCAAAGTCAACAAAAGTCAACTTTTGTTTTGAAGATATATTGAGCATGGAAACTCCAATTGAGATGAGAACAAAAAGGTTGGTTAGAGGACTCTTAGAGCTTTCCAAAAAGTCCAAGAACACTCAAAAATGTGAAAAATTGAGCAAGAAACACCATTCACAAGTTGGGCAATTTTGAAGGAATGCACAAAGAGAGATACTTCTAAAAATCAAATTTTTTGCAAATGGGCTTGCTTTTTCTTCATCCAAACTTATTCCTCATACAATTAGGAATATCCAAGCCCAATGCCACGAATTTTTATTTTATTTTTCTATTTAATTTGGAATTTATTCATTTAAATACAAATTAAATTTAAAAATAAAGTATAAAATCAAAATTAATTACAAAGTTGATTTTTATTCTTTCCTTGAGACCCATGCAACTCACAAAGGCCAGCAAATTTCGAAATTTGATCAATATGGCAAGATTGGATTGGAAATTAATCAAATTTTGAAAATTTGATTTTGTACAAAAATCAAATTTGATTTGCTTTGAATGTTGATTGATTCTTTCCCAAAACCATTCCAAATCCATCCAGTATAAATATATGATGCATACCTATCAAGAGAGAACAGAAAAATTAGCTCAAGAACCCTAACCTAACTCAAAAAATCCGTGACCTTCAAGCTATTGGCAATCATACTTCCAAATTTCAATTGATTTTGAGGTGTCCAATACATTCCTTGACATCTCGAATCGATCCGCACTTTACATCATTCAAAACTATCAAGAATCCATCAAACACGATTTCGATTTGTCAAGTTTTTTTTCAAAATCGATTTTCATCATTCATGCATTATTAACTTGTTTTGATTGTTTGTTCATGTTTAGAATCAAGTATGCAAGCTATCTGGACGGTTTAATTGCGTTTGAGTGCACGGATCGAGTTATGCCATTACTAGGGTTTCGAGGTCGATTTAGGGTTTCACCAAATAGGAAAAATTGGACCATGAGACCTATACCAATGCATTCGGAAGGATCCCAGGAATCGAACCATGCCTTTATAATTCATTTATATTATGTATGCTGGATTTTTGATGTTTGCCAGGGACTTAGCGTCGAGCAATGGCCGACGCAGGATTTTCAAATATTTGAAATGAAGAAGACGATGGCTGGCGTGAAGACGATGCAGTCAGAAGGCGACGCGTGTTGTAATCCACTGCTCCAATTTTCAAACAAAACAAGTCGGCTTTTGGTTAAATGGACTGTGCATAGATGCTCTCAAGGGACCCCAGTTCGAATCCCTCCAGGACCGGTTTTTGTTTTCTTTTTCCAAACTTCAACTTTTCATATTATTTTCATATTTTCTTTTATTTAAATATTTTGCATTTTATTTCAATTCTTTTCACAATTTTATTTCTGCATTTAAAAATCATCAAAAATTAATTTTCTTTTTGCATTATTTTCATAAAATCTTTATTTAATTTATAAAATTAAAAAATATATTTTTGCATGCATATTTATTTTTATTCATATTTTTGCATTTTGATTACTTTTAATTCATTTTAAATTATTAAATTGCATCCAAAAAATCCCAAAAATTTATTTTAGCATATTTATATTATTTCCAGCATGTAATAATTTTCTCATATAAAAATTTACATTTTTACTAACATTTTTTCTCTTGTTCGATTCATATCGTATTTTCCGATTTCTCATTCCTTTACTGTGTTGATCCGATTGACGTTTCTTTCTTTATCATTTTATTTTTCAATAATGTAACTGCTCTATGGGATGTAATAGTTTAAATTAGGACTTTATTTTCCGCTTTAAAATTATGTATCCCCCAAAGCCATGTAATAGCGAGGACATTTACCTTCCCGCACTTTACATTCCGCATTTTAATTTCCCACCCTATAAATTGCTAGTAACTAGGCGTATGGCAAGATAATAATGAACATAGCCCACTAATTTGCAAGATAAAATACTTGAAATCAACACACTTCTTTCACACACGCACCCTTAGGGTAATTCTCTCTCGCCTTTGCGAATTCAAATGGTCATGTCCTCGAACGTAGAGGTATCCTAGCACCGCTGCCTTCCAAACAAATCATCATAGTCCCTTCGATACAAAGATCATAAGACCCACGATGTCGCTCCGAATACATGATCTTGACCCTCGATTGTCGCCACGAAAATGATGATAGTCCCTTCGAATGTGCTAGGATACTTCCTACAAGTTGCCTTCTATGACCATCCGATGTCCCTTCGAATGTCCCGCTTACATCCAACGAATGGAGCTACCTACTAACTAATGGTATGGCTAGCGCTATTCTAAAGGAACATAAATGAAAACGACCAATTCTGAGTGGGTAATAAGTCTTTTAGTTGCTTGCTCTAAACCAAATGCTTTTCACACAACACACTTTTGTCAAAGTTCAAACTTTTTTCAAAACGAAACATTTCCGAACACTTTGTATACACTCCTACATGAGTCATTATAAAGTCAAAGCGAAATGCCTTTTTCAAAACATTTTTGTCAAACACACGAAGCAATTTTAAAAGGTGATCTAGAGCAACTAAGAGCCCGTAGATAACTATGGATGGAAAGGGTGCTAATACCTTCCTTTTCATAACCATTCTCCGAACTCGTAATCTAAATGAAGGTCTTTTTCGTACTTTTACCTTCCCTTAATTGGATAAAATAAAAGTCGGTGGCGACTCTTGCTATCCGCACATTTGCGATACAAAATCTACAAAGTCGCCACCGTGTTACGTAATCTGGCGACTACTGGGATTCACCCTAAAGAGAGAATTGCCTTAGGGATTTCTAGATAACTTTTATTGCTTTTGTTTGACTTGTATGCTTTATATTTAAGGGTTGCTTGGGTATTATATTTGTGGGATCCTACACCGGATCCGGTTTCCTTTTAGGTAAGTAGCAATCATCGCGACCGCTAGACGATAATTAAACGGTCAACATGATGGCTACGTTAGCGTGACACTTTGGTTGTCCCGATACTCTTCATTCCCAAGTTGAAGATAGTATTTGGCTTCGCGGTGTCATCAAGCGCTAACTAAACTTTTAGAACCTTAATTGACCCATCTTGGCCATTAGAAGGTAGTGAGATGGCCGGCTTTGGTGGACTAAGGTTGGTTGATACTCGATGCTACGCTCATTGAGATCGACTTTTGGGATATTTTCGATCGACCACTTGGCGATCGTATTGAAATAAACGCCTCGAGAAAGATCAATGATGTGAGATTCCTAGAACCCGTTACTATTATAGGACAGATGAACCAACTCAAACTTTTGGTGGGGTAATCACCTATACCTCATGCAAGCCTTAAACCTAGGCTCATTGTGTGAATTGTTTGTGTGTAAACATGACATCATGACATCATTCGCATTGCATATCATTTCTAACTATTTCAAGGACCTAGGATTTATCTTTGCTTTGTTTTGTAGGGATTATGGCTTCTAGAAAGACTATCCGAATCAACTTCATGGGTATACCTTCTCACTCAAAGAATTGGTTTGAAATTCCGACCATGCTCGGTTTATCAAAAGACATGGTTATCTACTTGATTTGGTTATCTCCGGTTTTGAAGAAGATATGATGCATGTCCTATTTCAGTTCTTTGATCCGAAGCACCATTGCTTTACATTCCTAGATTATCAGTTGGTTCCTACCTTGGAAGAGTTCTCTAAGCTACTTGGGATACCTATTCTTGATCAAATGCCATTCACCGGTCTAGAAAGGGTTCCTAAGTACGAAGACATTGCATCAGCCTTACATCTTAAGCGCTCAGACATTGAAGCCAATTGGGAAACCAGAAGTGGAGTTAAGGGTTTACTTTCCAAGTTCCTAATTAAGAAAGCCCGAGAATTCCTCAAGGTTATGAGTTTCCATGCATTTGAAGACATTGTGGCCTTGCTAATCTATGGTTTGGTTCTGTTCCCTAACTCGGATCAATTCATAGACGTCAACGCCATCAAGTTGTTTCTTACCCATAATCCTGTACCTACTTTACTTGGAGACATTCTACATTCTCTCCACACTCGTACTACTAAGAGACAAGGAACTCTCATGTGTTGTATACCGTTACTTTCCAGGTGGTTTATTTCGCACCTTCCTCCATCGCTTTGAAGAATGAACAAAGGTTGAGATGGTCTCAAAGATTGATGTCACTCTCTCATTCGGATATCCGTTGGAGTCTTTTCTCTCAAAAGGACTTCACATTCATTGAGTTGTGGAGAATTCCCTAATGTACCACTACTTGGTATAAGGGAGGTATTACTTACAACCCTTCTCTAGCTCTACGCCGGTTTGGTTTTGCTCGAAAAGATGGTCCACATGATATGCTTCTCCAAGATGTTGTGTTCGACTATAATCACGATCTCCGCATTACCGAAAGGTTCATACACGCTGGGGCATGGTAAAGAACACGATACCAAGACTTTGGGGCACCAAAATCCATTCCTTGGGAACCTTACCTCAAATGGGTGCGAGCTCGAGCTCAAAACCTCATGATGCCATTTACACCGTGTTACCAAGAATTATGGAACTGCTATAGGTGACGACCTATCCGTTTCTCCATCCCGACATGCCTACTGATTTTGAAGACTTGAAGAGATCCTGGATTCAACTAAAAGAAGAAAGGGATACCTTTGAAGCTCAGTGCTATGCAAGCGAGAAGAAAGTGCTAGAGTTGACCAAGCTACTTCACGAGGAGCGAAACATCAACGCCTACCTCGACATCAAAAGGAAGCGCCCATGGGAGACTTAGAGCTTTAGGATTTATATGTTTTCTTTTATTATTTTGAACTATCTATTGTACTTAAAAAGAAAAAGGATAAAAAGAGTACTAATAAATGTTTGTTCATTGCTTGTTTAACAAATTTAAATCTCTAAGGTCCTTGAAAACATTGCATTGCATTCGCATAAACATTGCATATCATAGCATAACATTGCATCACAGGTACATTGAAGATTGGTTTTCTCATTTGCTCGCTATTTATTTTAGCATAAATGGCTCTTGAACAGACTATCAAAGATCTCCAAGCTCAGAATGCTCAGTTCCAGCAGATGTTCACCAGCTTGGTCCAAGGCCAAGAGGATCTGAAGAAGCTCATCAACAGAAAGAAGAAGGTTGTTGGTCTCCTCAACATGGGCAGACGCTACAAAGGTGGTCCTAAGAGGGTCAGTCGGATAGAGCTTTCTGAAGGAAGTGTCAAGAATGAGGGGAGTGTCAAGGGTGATGACGAAGGCAGCCAGCATGAGCCTGAAAAAGACTATGATGATGGCCAATACTCTGATGAAGATGACAAGTACAAGCAACTTGAAGATCGTCTGAATGCTGTGGAAAACCTGAAGATGTCCGGGTTGAATTTTGATGATCTAAGTCTTGTTCCTGGTGTTGTGATTCCTCCCAAGTTCAAGGTTCCAACTTTTGCTAAGTATGATGGCATGTCTTTCCCTAAGCTGCACTTGAAATCCTATGTCCAGAAGATCAATCCCCACACTGAGGACAAAAAGTTGTGGATGCACTATTTTCAAGAGAGTTTGTCCGGAACTCAGTTAGAGTGGTACTATCAGCTAGAGAATGACCGTATCCGTACCTGGAGTGACTTGGCAGATGCTTTCTACAGACAATATGAGTACAATGCTGAATTGACACCCACTCGCATGCAACTACAGAGCATGTCTATGGGTCGTGACGAGAAGTTCAAAGAGTATGCTCAGAAATGGAGAGATCTAGCAGTGTTCACCACCCTTGTCCAATAGGGATTGGTTGATATGTTCATGGGGACACTACAGCCCATTCTTCAATCATCCGATTGAAATTCTTCACCGGATTCACCGAAATGATATTGACAAAGGCGATCGGGTATCAAAAGTGGAAGATTCGGTGAGACATCTTCAAATCTGCAAGAGATCTTTGGTGGTAAGAAAGAGGCTAATGTGTATGGTCGAAAAGCCGAGCCAAGACCGACCGCTCAACTGTGGGGGCCAGATCTCAATCCTACATCAAGACAACCTCGTGAGACAACGCCAGAACGAACGCCACTAAGACAGCTTTTTAAGATCAACATGCCATTGTCGCAAGCATTGCAACACATGTTGAAAGCAGGTGATTACCTTGAGGATCCTCCTCGAATGTCAACACTTCTCTCCGAGATACAATCCTAATGCTAAGTGTGCTTACCATTCCAATAGCCCTGACATAGTAATCGATGATTGTTGGGCTCAAGAACAAAATTCAAGATATGATTGAAGCTAAGCATTGAGTTTGACCTCCGCTGAGACTCGAATGTGATCAACGCGCCTATGCCTAACCATGACAAGAGTTCCAATGTCGTGGCGACGATACTTATGTTTTCAACATAGATGACTTGACCATTCCTCCGATGATTGTTAAGAAGAATTTGCTGCAAGCGTCAATCCAGATGCCCAGAGAATCGTTGGTGCCCATCCGCTACCGATGGTTGTGCTTGGTTGAGAAGACGTGTTCGGCATGATGGATAACCGTGAGATACTATTTCAAACCACCTATGCAAAAGTCGTGAAGAAATGTCTAAGTTGAAGATTGACAATGCAAACGAAACTGCACTATCTGTGGGACACCTTGGGGCAGCCAAGTGGAAACTATGATTACATGGTGAAGTACACTGTTCGAGAGTTACAAGATTCCTATTGAAGATGTTAAGGCGACGGATGGGGTGACGATTTCCAAGACTATGCCGATGTTAACACAATAAGGATTTCCTCTCACGATCCCGTGCTAGAGTGACACCTCTCATTATCACTTCTCCAAGGCCGCCCATATTCCTCGACAAAGCTATCCCTTGGAACTATGGAGTGATGTTTACTATCATGGCGTCAAGCAAGACCCTCGACCATTGAAGATCTTATCGTTGAAGCTACCATTCCGACATTGACAACATCACGGATCTAGTAAGGTGACCGAACCGAAGGGTATTCTCTCCGATATCTCTCCTCCAAAAGACACCGCGACTCCAACTCGCATTCCAACTATTCAATCCATTCCCAAGCTAGAGGAAAGAACCAGACTCATCCCGCTCAACCGTAGTACCAAAGGAAGTTATCAAGACACCTCCAAACAAGAAATGGAGGAAATTCAAGATTATCAAGAAGAGTGACTACAATGTTGTGGAACAATTGGACAGACTCTCCAAGATCTCCATGCTTGCTCGCTCTTGTGCGAGGCTCATGCTAACGCCTTGGTGAAGTTTCAAGAATGCTCATGTACCGCAAGACACTACCACCGACCGCTTGAAGTTTGCTAGCTAGCTGCCAACAATGGCCTAGGCTTCTCCGATGTCGATTTGACTCCGAAAGAAACACAACAAAGCCTTGCACATCTCTTGAATGCAAGGGCACTACATTGTCTCATGTTTTGGTAGATACCGTTCTCGCTCGAATATCCTTCCAAGATCGCTTTTGATCGACTTGATGTCGAGGGTTGGTTCGAGACCCTGACATAATTGTGAGAGCTTTTGATGGTTCTAAGTGAACGGTACTTGGAGAGCTCACTCTCGTTAAAGTCGGTTCCCGACTTTTGACTCCACTTTCTTTGTCATGGACATCCGTCCGACTTACTTGCCTACTTGGACGCCTTGATACATGGGCAAGCTACTTCCACCGCATCGAAACAAGTACCCGTGAAAGGGAAGGTTGTTACAAGATGTGGTGAAGAAGAATATATGGTCACCATCTACGTCATTCCGTTACCTTGAGATGGAAGGAGAATTCTTGAGACTCCGTCAAGCTTTTGAAACAATACCGAGTCATGTTGACTCTCCGTACTGAAGTTACACAAGCTCCGCCTAGGATGACCTCACCGAAAGATGCTCAAGCAGAAGAAGGTAGTACTATTTGGGGTCACTCCCGATCTTCCTTTCAAATTTGACAAGACCGGTTTAGGCTTCACCATCAAGGGTCAAGATGATACGCGAACGTGCCGCCAACTTCCTTTCCGCATCGCCGAGTGGAATCCATGCTATAGAAGACGACGACAACGACTTCGACATCGCAAGTGGATCTTCCCAACTCGATCATGGGCTCAAGAATTGGAAGATCAAGACGTCATACCAATCTCCTTTAGTTAGAGTAATTGCTCTTGTTTTGTTTTGCTTTTCGTATTTCTTTATGTTTTGAACAATAAACTTTGAAAGCCTAGTGCCTTGCCCGGTATCATGGCTCGCTTGCGAGGGTTATTATCATTGTTTGCTTTTCATTCAATAAATTCGTTGGACTTTTGCATTCAATTGTTTGTTTTCTTTCTTTTACTTTATCACCCCTTCAAAAAGCTATGTGTTCTTACACACACCCACGTGATACATCGCAATCACTCGAATCTCGTTAATAAATGATATTGCTAAATATGACTTCGATAATCCGATCTACCAAGTCAAGACGAAAGTGAGGAAGATTGTGAAGTGCCGGAGAACTTGCCGATCGCTACAACAGGAAGAGCGAGTTATACACCCACACGAAGAGCAAGTTGAGGTTGTGAATTTGGCCGACGAAGATGTAAAAGAGATCAAGATAGGAGCGGGTCTTGAGAACAGTGTCAAAGAAAGGTTGATTCGATGCTACGGACTATATTGAGGTTTTTGCTTGGTCATACGAGGACATGCCGTTTGACATTGATATTGTGGTACACGATTGCCGATAAAATAAGGTTTTCTCGGTGAAATGAAGGTTGTCGCATCCCGAAATGTCGAGAAAATCAAAGTCGGGTTATGAAAGCTCAACGCGTTTCTTAGTCACACCTCTTATCCCAGTGGGTTTCAAATGTGGTACCCGTACCTAAGAAGGATGGCAAGGTACGAATGTGTGTGGATTACGAGATCCGAACAAAGCAAGTCCGAAAGACGATTTTCCACTCCTCATATCGATGTTCGTTGACAACACCGCCAAAGATAAGGTTTTCTCCTTCATGGATGGTTTCTCCTACAATCGATCAAAATGGCTCCTCAAGACATGGAGAAGACTACTTTTGTTAATGGGTACTTTCTCTACAAGGTTATGCCGCTTGGATCAAGAACGCAGCGCCACTTATCGTGCTATGGTGGCATTGTTTCATGACATGATTCATCACGAGATAGAGGTCTACGCGGCGACATGATAGCTCGCTCATCAAGAAGAACATCTAGATCATTTGCGTAAACTGCTCGACAGTTGAAGAACTGATTGAGACTAAATCCCAACAAGTGCACCTTGGAGTCGATCCGAAAACTCTTAGGGTTTGTTGTCATAATAAAGGTATTGAGGTTGACCCCGCCAAGGTCAAAGCTATTCAAGAGATGTCACCATCGAGAAGGAAGTCGAGGTTTCTTGGGCGACTAAACTACATTGCCGTGTTCATTGCACACCTCGCTACTTGTGAGCCAATCTTCAAGTTACTAAAGAAAGATCAAGTAGTGGAATGGAACGACGATTGCCGATCGCTTTTGACAAGATCATGGAGTACCTATGAATCCTCCCATCCCGATGCCACCGAAGGAAGACCTCTTATCATGTATTTGGTGTTAGAGAATTCAATGGGTGTGTGTTGGGGCAACATGACGAGTCCGGTCGAAAAGAGCATGCAATATACTACCTTAGCAAAATTTACCGATCGAACAAGATACTCACACTGAGAAAACTTGCAACGCTTTTTGGGTCACGACTAAGACAAGATATGTTGACCACACTACCTTGTTGATTTCAAGATGGATCCGATAAAATACATATTTGAAAAGCCACTCTCTCGGAAGAATAGCAAGATGGCAAATGATCTTGACCAAATATGGCATCCAAGACACTTCTCGAAAGCGATCAAAGGAAGTGTAGTAGCCGATCATTTGGCTCATCAAGCCGTAGATGACTATCGCCTATGCGCTCAATTTCCGACGAAGATGTTCTACTAGTCAGATTGCGAAGAACGGACCGGACGAAGGACCCGAACAAGGATCCGATGGACCATGGTCTTTGATGGAGCCTCAAACTCACTTGGCAATGGCATTGGCGCCATCATTACATCTCCCAGTGACATACCCTTTCACCGCCAGATTATGTTTCATTGCACTAACAACATGGCCGAGTATGAAGCATGCATCATGGGTCTTAAAGTCGCTATTGACTTAAGAATCAAGTTCTTACAAGTGTATGGAGACTCACTTTAGTGATCACCGATTAAAGGTGAGTGGATACGAAACATCCAAATCTCATCCGTATCGAGAGCATGTTCGAGTTTGATCCCTACTTGAAGAGATTACTTTCAATCATATTCCACGAGAAGAGAATCACCGCGGCGCATTAGCTACTATGTCATCTATGTTCAAGGTCGATGGGACAACGAGGCTCCCGATCATCATTGAGAAGTTCGACGAACCGTTGTATTGTTATGAGCTTGACGAGAAGAGAAACCTTGGTATTATGACGTGAAGAGGTATCTTGAGACTCGTGAATATCCGCAGGGCATCATTAATGATAAGAAGTTCATGAGAAGATTCTCATCCAAATTCTTCCTTAGAACGGCATCTTATATAAACGCAACCACGACTTGTGTTTATCTACTGTAGACCGAAACAGAATGCGAATCATGGAAGAGTTACACGGCGCATTTGGTACCCACTCCAAAGGACACACCATGGCTAAGAAGATTTTGAGAACAGTTACTATTGGTCCACCATGGAAGTCGATTGTCACCGCTTGCTCGATCTTGTCACAAGCCGATTATGCCGACAAAGTACACGCACCTCCAATACCTCAATGTTTTAACTTCTCCTTGGCCTTTTGCAATGTGGGCATTGACATGATTGGAGAGATTAAGCCCACAGCTTCCAATGGATATCGTTTCATCCTTGTGGCAATTGATTACTTTACCAAATGGGTAGAAGCAGCCTCGTTCGCATCTGTTACCAAGAACGTTGTGGCTCGATTCATCAAGCATAATCTTATCTGTCGGTATGGCACTCGAAAGGATTATCACAGATAACGGTTCCAATCTCAACAACAAGATGATCACCGAACTCTGCACGCAGTTCAAGATCAAGCATCACAATTCTTCTCCATATCGGCCTAAAATTAATGGCGCAGTGGAAGCCGCCAACAAAACATTAAGAAGATTATCTGAAGATGACTGTGACTTACAAGGATTGGCATGAGATGTTACCATTTGCTCTTCATGGTTATCGACCACAGACGGACATCCACAGGGCAACTCCTTCTCTCGTGATACGGTATGGAAGCCGTCTTACCCATCGAGGTTCGGATACCCTCAACGAGTCCTCCAGAGGCGAGTTAGGCGAAGACGATTGGGTCGACTCGCTTTGACCGGATTAACTTGATTGATGAGAACGACTCGCCCATCCGCCATGGACGATTTATCGAAACGAATGATCGAGCATTTAACAAGAAGGTCAAGCATCGAGTCTACCAAGTCGGTGATCTAGTAGTCAAGCGCATCAATCTTCCACAAGGTGATCCTGGGCAAATGGACTCCCACCTATGAAGGACCATTTGTAGTCAAACAGATTTTCCGTGGAGCTATGATACTTAGCACCATGGATGGAGGACTTCCCACACCGTGAACGCACATAGTCAAAAATACTACGCATAAAGAGACCCGCTAGGTCGGTCGCCTAGGCAAAAATAAGGGCATCTGGCGAACCAAAAGGTTCGGGCAAAAGTTAAGGATATATACAAAACATGTACACCGAAGTCGAAAACCCGAAAAGGCGGCTTGGGCAAAAAGGGTATCGGTAGACGAAACCCGAAAGGGCGGTCTAGGCAAAAGTTAGGGATTTAAGCGTCGACTATGTCTCTTCCGATCACCGCTTCTGACTACTATCAAGCATTCAAGATTCAAATGGCGAAGATTAGTCTACTCACTTTCTCTTGATGCAAGGAGATGAGATAGTTGAAATATATGAGTACTAGCATAGTTGGAACTTAACGAGATTGTTTCCATGGCTTTTACCTTTCTTGTGTACAAACTACTTGGCCATACGCCACATTTCAAATAAATGCAAGTTCTTTCTCTTTACAATATTGTTGTTTGCATAAAGTCCAACGCTTGCTTTGAATGATTATATGCATTTGACAATAAAAATCTAATCGCAAACATACGAAAAGTGAACATACAAAAGTGCTTACTACAGCTCGGAATTGGGACGACGAAGAAAGTCACCAAAACATTCCCCTTTAGAGCATGATCCCCACAAAGGTGTTACCTACAAATCTCCCTCCGGAGTATGTGTTAATCCAGCGGTGATTCCACTCAACGAGCAATGTTACATCGCCTCTAAGCGAACACTTCACCCCAATCAAGGTATTTATCCCTGGATATCTCTTAGTCCTTTCCTTTTTCCCCAAAGCAGATCGGACCGAAACTTGGTCGATAGTGCATCGAAGAAATTACATCTTCATCCCCGAGATTACAACGGCTCCCGACCTTCCAACCCGGTCTCCCAAGACTATCAAATACTCTCGTGAGATCACACCCGTAATCCTCCTAAATTTCCTCAGATCTACATACAAGGTCCCCAACGGATCGCCTCCCGCATTCTCCTCGTAGGTCTATATGAGATCTCCAACAACGAGCCTCTCAAATCTCTACCTTCCTCAACAATATCTAGGCCCAAGACTTGGTCAGATAGTGCATCGGAGGAATCCAGGATATCTTTCTTCTCCTTCAAAGGCGGGGTTCTCACCTACTCAATTCCCCAAGCAGAAGTCAGAAATCCTCAAACAGAATATCCGCATCTTCTTCAAGATGGATATGTTTTGAAATACCACAACATCTATCATTCATACATTACTCATAAAGTCATAATTCATGCATATGTCATTCATATACACTGTCATGCATCATACTTTGCATAAAACTAACCAATATTCTATCAAAGTTCCTCTTGTTTTCTCCAAACAGGTCCAGGATTAAGCCCTGAATCGACGGGAAAACTATCTGAAAGACCGCCCTTGGTTGTCCTCCGACGACTGGTCCAGGATTAAGCCCCGAATCGACGGGAAAACTATCGAAAGACCGCCTTGGTTGTCCTCCGACGACTAGTCCAGATTAAGCCCGAATCGACGGAAAACTATCCGAAGACCGCCTCGTTATCCTCCGATAATGTGCAAACACCCGATGCACAACAGGAAGATATCCCATTTTGCCAACTACGACCTCCCTCAGAGTAATCAGCACGAAGATTTATTCTGATCCCTTATTATCAACAACGACTACAGAGTCTAGCGTACGACTCAGTTGCCTTGGATGGCATCTTAAGCCCATCTCCGACTATTTGTCAACAGTGCTTCACTTTCAGAATGCTGCATATATGGTTAAAAATCAATGCAAACCAATAACTTCATTCAAAAAAAAATAAAAAAAAATGAACACGAAGTCTAACGTACGACTCCTTCCGGATGGCATCTTAAGCCCATCTCCATGCTCCTCTCTTTTCCAGAAACGTCTACAGAGCCCAGCTTCTCCAAATGGCATCTATAAGCCCATTCCCGCATCATCAGCCAACCGCGAGTGCAAATTTTCAGGTGTACTCGAGTGTTCAATCATCTTCTACCTCCGGTCACGAAGACAAGCGTGTCAATCTAACCCTCCAAAGACAAGAAGATTGAGCAGGGCAGCCATACCCCAAAATTTTCCCTCCATTTACTCAAGAGATTTCATACATCTATACTCAAGGATTCCTCAAGAGTTGATCAGACAAACTCTCTCCTAGACAATCAACCCAAACTAGGGTTTGGTATCTCTCAGGCCAAGATGGGCTTCCAACATCTCCAATGGTCTTCATGCCTCCTCATATGCTTCAAAGATTCTCCATGTCAAGTTTCAAGCTTCACGATCAAGTTTCCTCATAATTGCTCGATGGTTGAAAATCGGTTGTATTGGACAAAAGTCAACTATGGTCAACATACAGTCAAACTTCATAATTTTTGGTCAACATCCTCATTTTGAAGTTACATTCATCATTTGATCAAGGATTGATCATGATTCATCAAGAAAACTCAAGATTTGCTCAAAAGTCAAACTTTCTAAATTAGGGTTTCTAGATGAAAAGTCAATGAACTTTGATTGATCATAACTTTCTCATACTTTCTCGTAAATTTTCCACCACCTCTTGTTTTGAAGGAAATTCAATTCTCTACAACTTCATGTCTCACAAGAATGTCCAAAAATGCTTCATTTGAGAGGTATAGCTCAAAACATTACAGTCATTTTCAAAGTCAACAAAAGTCAACTTTTGTTTTGAAGATATATTGAGCATGGAAACTCCAATTGAGATGAGACCAAAGACATTGGTTAGAGGACTCTTAGAGCTTTCCAAAAGTCCAAGAACACTCAAAATGTGAAAAATTGAGCAAGATACACCATTCACAAGTTGGGCAATTTTGAAGAATGCAAATGCAAATGCCATCCAAACTTATTCCTCATACAATTAGGAATATCAAAATTTATTTTATTTTATTTAATTTGGATTTTTATTCTTTCCTTGAGACCCAAGAAACTCACAAAGGCCAGCAAATTTCGAAATTTGATCAATATGGCAAGATTGGATTGGAAATTAATCAAATTTTGAAAATTTGATTTTGTACAAAAATCAAATTTGATTTGCTTTGAATGTTGATTGATTCTTTCCCAAAACCATTCCAAATCCATCCAGTATAAATATATGATGCATACCTATCAAGAGAGAACAGAAAAATTAGCTCAAGAACCCTAACCTAACTCAAAAAATCCGTGACCTTCAAGCTATTGGCAATCATACTTCCAGCCGTTTTCAATTGATTTTGAGGTGTCCAATACATTCCTTGACATCTCCAGAATCGATCCAGACCCTTACATCATTCAAAACTATCAAGAATCCATCAAACACGATTTCGGTTTGTCAAGTTTTTTTTCAAAATCGATTTTCATCATTCATGCATTATTAACTTGTTTTGATTGTTTGTTCATGTTTAGAATCAAGTATGCATGCTATCTGGACGGTTTAATTGCGTTTTGAGTGCCTGGATCGAGTTATGCCATTACTAGGGTTTCTGAGGTCGATTTAGGGTTTCACCAAATAGGAAAAATTGGACCATGAGACCTATACCAATGCATTCGGAAGGATCCCAGGAATCGAACCATGCCTTTATAATTCATTTATATTATGTATGCTGGATTTTTGATGTTTGCCAGGGACTTAGCGTCGAGCAATGGCCGACGCAGGATTTTCAAATATTTGAAATGAAGAAGACGATGGCGCGAAGACGATGCAGTCAGAAGGCGACGCGTGTTGTAATCCACTCGTTCCAATTTTCAAACAAAGCAAGCCGCCCGGTTGGTTAAGGCATGGACGTATAGATGCTCTCAAGGGACCCTAGTTCGAATCCCTCCAGGACCGGTTTTTGTTTTCTTTTTCCAAACTTCAACTTTTCATATTATTTTCATATTTTCTTTTATTTAAATATTTTGCATTTTATTTCAATTCTTTTCACAATTTTATTTCGCATTTAAAAATCATCAAAATTAATTTTCTTTTTGCATTATTTTCATAAAATCTTTATTTAATTTATAAAATTAAAAATATATTTTGCATGCATATTTATTTTTATTCATATTTTTGCATTTTGATTACTTTTAATTCATTTTAAATTATTAAATTGCATCCAAAAATCCCAAAAATTTATTTTAGCATATTTATATTATTTCCAAGATGTAATAATTTTCATATAAAATTTGCATTTTACTAACATTTTTCTCTTGTTCGATTTATATCGTATTTTCCGATTTCTCATTCCTTTACTGAGTTGATCCGATCTGACGCTTTTTCTTTATCATTTTATTTTTCAATAATGTAACTGCTATGGGATGTAATAGTTTAAATTAAGACTTTATTTTCCGCTTTTAAATTATGTATCGCCTAAAGCCATGTAATAGCGTAGGACATTTACCTTCCGCACTTTACATTCCGCATTTTAATTTCCGCACCCTATAAATTGCTAGTAACTAGGCGTGTATGGCAAGATAATAACGAACATAGCCCACTAATTTGCAAGATAAAATACTTGAAATCAACACACTTCTTTCACACACGCACCCTTAGGGTAATTCTCTCTCGTTGCCTTTGAATTCAAAATGGTCATGTCCTCGAACGTAGAGGTATCCTAGCACCGCTGTTTCCAAACAAATCATCATAGTCCCTTCGATACAAAGATCATAAGACCCATGATGTCGCCCAATACATGATCTTGACCTCGATTGTCGCCACGAAAATGATGATAGTCCCTTCGAATGTGCTAGGATACTTCCTACAAGTTGCCTTCTATGACCATCCGATGTCCCTTCGAATTTCCCGCTTACATCCAACGAATGGAGCTACCTAATAACTAATGGTATGGCTAGCTATTCTAAAGGAACATAGAAGTACGAAACGACCAATTCGAGTGGGTAATAAGTCTTTAGTTGCTTGCTAAACCAAATGCTTTTCACACCACACACTTTTGTCAAAGTTCAAACTTTTTTCAAAACGAAACATTTCCGAACACTTTGTATACACTCCTACATGAGTCATTATAAAGTCAAAGCGAAATGCCTTTTTCAAAACATTTTTTGTCAAACACACAGAAAGCAATTTTAAAAGGTGATCTAGAGCAACTAAGAGCCCGTAGATAACTACGGATGGAAAGGGGTGCTAATACCTTCCCTTTTCATAACCATTCTCCCGAACTCAGAATCTAAACGAAGGTCTTTTTCTGTACTTTTACCTTCCCTTAATTGGATAAAAATAAAAGTCGGTGGCGACTCTTGCTATCCGCACATTTGCGATACAAAAATCTACAAAGTGAGTTCACCGTGTTACAGTGTCCTCAACATGGCAAGACGTCACAAAGGTAGACCTAGAGTGGTCAGTCGGTTGGAACTCTCATAAAAGAGTGTTGAAACTGACGCAAGTGTCAAGAACAACGAAGAAGGCCAGCATGAGTATGAAAACAGAGAAGAAGACTATGAGAACGAGCAATATTCTTTTGAGGTTGACAAATACAAACAACTTGAAGACCGTCTAAATACTGTGGAAAATCTGAAAATGTACGGGCTGAATTTTGATGATCTGAGCCTAGTTTCTGGTGTGGTGATTCCCCGCAAGTTCAAGGTTCCTATTTTTGCCAAGTATGATGGCATTTCTTATTCGAAGTTGCATTTAAAGTCCTATGTTTAGAAGATCCATCCCCACACTGATGACAGGAAGCTGTGGATCCATTACTTTCAAGAGAGTTTATTCGGAGCTCAGTTGGAGTGGTATTACCAGCTAGAGAGTACCCACATCCATACCTGGAATGACTTAGCAGATGCTTTCTACAAGCAGTATCAGTACAATGCTGAATTGGCACCCACTCGCATGCAACTACAGAGCATGTCTATGGGTCGTGATGAGAAATTCAAAGAGTATGCTTACAAATGGAGAGATCTAGCAGGCAGAGTTCAACCACCCTTGTCCAATAGGGAGTTGGTTGATATGTTTATGGGAACACTGGCAGGCCCATTCTTCAATCATCTGATTGGAAACTCTTCAGCCGGATTCACCGAATTAATACTAACAGAAGAATGCATTGAGGTTGGAATCAAGAGCGGAAAGATTCAGGTAGAGTCATCTTCAAATGCTGCGAAGAGATCTTTTGGTAAGAAAGAAGCCAATGCTGTGTATGGTCAGAAAAGCCGAGCCAAAACCGACCGCTACCAACTGGGGGAAGTTGTAATTCCAATCCTACACCAAAGACAACCTCAATGAAAAACAACGCACAGAACTGTAACGCGCCAAGACAATTTACGAAGATCAACATGCCAGTCGCAAGCATTGCAACACTTCCTCTCCGAGATACAATCCTAATGCCAAGTGTGCATACCACTCAAACCTGTAAGTACTATTAATCGATAACCGCTGGGCTCAAGAACAAAATTCAAGATATGATTGAAGCTAAAGAAATTGAGTTTGATCCTCCTATCGAGACTCCAAATGTGATCAACGCACCAATGCCTAACCACGACAAGAGTTCCAATGCTATTGATAAGAATTCTTATGTTTTTGATGTGAATGACCTGACTATTCCTCTGATGACTGCAGAAATCATGCAAGCGGTGTCAATCCAGGATGCCTAGAGAATTGTCGTTGGTGCCCATCCGCACCGACGGATGCTTGGTTGAGGACATATTCAATGCATAATGGATAACCGCTAAGTGTTATTTTCCAAACCTTCGCCTGTGGAGAACTGTGAAGACATGTCTAAGAATCAAGATCAAGATGTGAGCGAAATGCAGTATATGATATCACATACCCCAAAATTTTCCCTCCATCTTCACAAGACATTCCATACATCCATACTCAAGGATTCTCAAAGGTTGATCGACAAACCTCTCCTAGACAATCAACCCAAACTAGGTTTGGCACCTCTACTCCAGATGGACTTCCAACATCTCCAATGTTCACCATGCCTCCTCATGCTTCAAAGATTCTCCATGTCAAGTTTCAAGCCTTACAAGTCAAGATTGCTCGACAATTGCTCGATGGTTGAAAATCAATCAGATTGACAAAAGTCAATCGTGGTCAACATACGTCAAACTTCATGATTTTTGGTCAACATCCTCATTTTGAAGTTACATTCATCATTTGATCAAGGGTTGATCATGATTCATCAAGAAAACTCAAGATTTGCTCAAAGTCAAACTTTCTAAATTAGGGTTTCTCTGAGAAAAGTCAACCAAACTTTGACTAAGCATAACTTCTTCATACTTTCTCAGAAATTTTTCCACCACCTCTTGTTTTGAAGGAAATTCGATTCTCTATAACTTCATGTCTCACAAGAATGTCCAAAAAATGCTTCATTTGAGAGGTATGGATCAAAACATTATGTGTCCTTTTCAAAGTCAACAAAAGTCAACATTTTGTTTTGAAGATATATTGAGCATGGAAACTCCAATTTAGATGAGACCAAAAAGGTTGGTTAGAGGACTCTTAGAGCTTTCCAAAAAGTCCAAGAACACTCAAAAACATGGAAAATTGAGCAAGATACACTATTCAGAAGTTGGGCAATTTTGGACAATTGCACAAAAGGACATTTTGGTCAAAATGCAAAATTTTCCAAATGGGCCTATAATCTTTTGATCCAAACTTGTCCATGACATTATTTGTGACCCATAAATGCTTGGCCATGGCAATTTTCTATTTTTATAATTTATTTTTGAATTTTAAACAATTTAATTCAAAATTAAATTATATAAAACATGAAAATAAGATATTTTTTCAAGATGATTGGATTTTGATCAAACTTGAGGTCCAAGGAAGCCCAAAACACTTGCCAATTTCGTGATTTGCTTGCACATGGAAGGAAAATCAAATTTTCAAGAAAATTTGATTTATTTTAAAGAGAAAATATTGCACATTCATTACTCAATCTTTTTTCACTCTCTTTGCCATCCTAATTCACTCTATAAATACTCAGCATTATGCACAACAAGAGACATGAAACCCTAGCCCCATACACAACCCTTATTTTGCCAAAAAATTTCAAGAAGTTGGAAAAAATCGAATTCTATATTGCAGCCTCTTTCAGCCACTTTCAACCATTCAATCTTGCTCCTGAGGTGTCCAAAGAATTGTTTCAATCCTTGCTCAAAAGCCATCCGTAATCGTGTTCCTAAGACTCACCGGTTTGTTATTTTCTTGAAATCGATTTCAAAATCCATGCATTCTTGACCTGCTTTTTGCTTGTTTGTTTGAGTTCGGGGATCTATTAGAACGTGTCGATGATAACATGAGGTTTAACGCCAAGATGGGTTGCCATTGTTATGCATTTCATCTCTTTCTTTGAAACTCACGACATGTACCCATTTTCAAGCCAAACGATGGCACCATTGAATCTGTAAGGTCGAATTAGGGGAATAGTCTTTCTTTGCTTTGATTCTCGTGTTTTGGTTTTAAAGTTGGCATAGCTCGGAGAAGACGACGGTTAAGTTGCTCCTGACCGAATTTGACTCCGCAGGCATGCATGGCACGATCACGCTGTTCGATCTGCTCTCTCATTCAACCGGTCCACCAAATTGATCGTGCCTTGACTTCTCCAAACAGACGACGTACACTCATGATCTCACGTTTTCAACCCATGACAACAAGTGATGTGATGGCGTAGTGGTAAAAGTTTCCTGCAAAGATACTCTCCCATGTCCCGAGTTCGATCCTCACTGGCACCGGTTTTGCATCCTTTTTACAAACTTCATATTTTTAATTATTTTTTATATTTTCTTATTTATTTAATATTTTTGCATCTATTTTAATTCTTTTCATAATTTTTATTCATGCATTAAAAATCATCAAAATATTTTTTCCTTTTGCATTTATTTTCAGAAAATACTTATTTAATTTATAAAATTAAAAAATATTGTTTTGCATGCATATTTTATTTTATTCATAATTTACCATTTAAATCAATTTTAATTAGTTTTTAATTATTAAATTGCATCCAAAAAATTCCAAAAAATTATTTTAGCATATTTACATTATTTCCAGCATGAAATATTTTTCTCATTCAAAAACTTGCATTTTTACTAACATTTTCCTCTTATTCGATTCCTCTCGTATTTTCTGATTTCTCACCTTTTTACAGGTTATTCCGTTTCGACGATTTCTTTTATCGCTTTCTTTTTCCAATAATGTAACTGCTCATGGGATGTAATAGTTCTAATTAGGCTTTTATTTTCCGCAAGTTTAAATTATGTATCTTCCCCAAAGCCATGTAATAGCGTAGGACCTTTATCTTTCCGCATCTTTACATTCCCGCATTTTAATTTCCGCACCCTATAAATTGCTAGTAATTAGGCGTGTATGGCAAGACTAAAATTGGACATAGCTCATTCTAATTTGCAAGATAACATATCTGAACAACACACTCTTTCACACATGCACCCTTTAGGGTAATTCTCTCTCTGCCTTACAATTCAAATGGTCATGTCCTCGAACGAGAGGTATTCTAGCACCGCCGCCTTCCAAACAAATCATCATAGTCCCTTCGATACAAAGATCATAAGACCCACGATGTCGCCTAATACATGATCTTGACCTCGATTGTTGCCTACAAAAATGATGATAGTCCCTTCGAATGTGCTAGGATACTTCCTACAGTTGCTTTCTATGACCATCCGATGTCCCTTCGAATGTCCCGCACATCCAACGAATAGGTTACCTACCAACTAATGGTATGATAGCACTATTCTAAAGGAAGTAAAACATGAAAACCACCATTCGAGTAGGTAATAAGACTTTAGTTGCTTGCTCAATCAAAATACTTTTCACACCTCACACTTTTGTCAAAGTTCAAACTCTTTTCAAAATGAAACATTTCCAAACACTTTGTATACATTCCTACAAGAATCATTACAAAGTCAAAGCGAAAGCCTTTTCAAAACATTTTGTCAAACACACGTAAAGTACAATTTTAAAAAGATGATCTAAGAGTAACTAAGAGCCCAGATAATTACGGATGGAAAGGGTGCTAATACCTTCCTTTTCATAACCTTCTCCTTACTCGTAATATAACGGGTCTTTTCTCAGTACTTTTTACCTTCCCTTAATTGATAAAAGAAAAGTCGTGGCATTTTGCTATCCGCACATTTGCGATACAAAACCTACAAAGTCACCATCAGACATGTAATCAAGACTGGCCGAAGACACCCTAAAGAGAGAATACCTTAGGGATTTCTAGATCACTTTATTGCTTTTTGTTTGAATTTCTTGCTTTATCTTTATGGGTTGCTTGGGTATTATATTTGTGGGATCCTACACCCGATCCGGTTTCCTTTAGTAAGTAGTAATAATCGTCATGACTGCTAGACGATATCGAAACGTCAACATGATGGTTACGTTAGTGTGACACTTTGATGTCCCGATACTCTTCATTTCCAAGTTGAGGATAGTATTTGGCTTCAGTGGTGTCAAGCACTAACTAAACTTTTAGAACCTTAATTGACCCATCTGGCCATTAGAAGGTAGTGAGATGGCCGCTTTGGTGTGCATTTAAGGTTGGTTGATACCGATGCTACGCATTAAGATCAATTTTAGGATATTTTCGCCGACCACTTGGTAGTCGATTGAAATAAACGCCTACGAGAAAGATCAATGATATGAGATTCCTAGAACCCGTTACTATTATAGGACAGATGAACCAACTCAAACTTTGGTGGGTAATCACCTATACCTCATGCAAGCCTTAAACCTAGGCTCATTGTGTGAATTGTTCAGTGTGCTAAACATGACATCATATCATCACATTGCATATCATTTCTAACTATTTCAAGGACCTAGGATTTATCTTTGCTCGCTTTTGTAGGATTATGGCTTCTAGAAAGACTATCCGAATCAACTTCACGGTATACCTTCTCACCAAAGAATTGGTTTCGTAAATTCGATCATGCTCGCCATCAAGAGACATGGTTATCTACTTGATTTGGTTATCTCCGAAGAAGATATGATGCATGTCCTATTCCAGCCTTCGATCCAAACACCATTGCTTTACATTCGTGATTATCGCTGGTTCCTACCTTGGAAGAGTTCTCTAAGCTACTGGGATACCTATTCTTGATCAAATGCCATTCACCGGCTTAGAAAAGGTTCCTAGGTACGAAGACATTGCATCACCTTTACATCTTAAGCTACGGACGTTGAAGCCAAATGGGAAACTAGGAGTGGAGTTAAAGGTTTACTTGCTAAGTTTCTGATTAAGAAAGCCCGAGAATTCCTCAAATTTATGAGTTTCCATGCATTCGAAGACATTGTGGCCTTGCTAATCTATGGTTTGATTCTATTTCCTAACCCGATCAATTCATAGATGTCAACGCCATCAAGTTGTTTCACCCGTAATCCTTGCACTACTTTACTGGGATGTCCTATATTCTCTCCACACTGTATACCAAAAAACAAGGAACTCTCATGTGTTGTATACTGCTACTTTCTGGTGGTTTATTTCGACCTCCTCCATCAGCTTTGAAGAATGAACAAAGGTTGAGATGGTCTCAAAGGTTAATGTCACCTCTCTTCGTATATCCGTTGGAGTCTTTTCTCTCAAAAGGATTTCACCTTCATCGAGCGCTGGGAGAATTCTAATGTACCACTACTTGGTATAAGGGAGGTATTACTTACAACCCTTCTAGCTCTACGCCGCTTTGGTTTTGCTCAAGAGATGGTCCATGATATGCTTCCAAGATATTGTGTTCGACTCACAATCACGATCTCCGCATCATCACTAAGGTTATACACGCTTGGGGCATGGTAAAGAAGACTCGATACCAAGACTTTGGGGCACCGTAACTCCATTCCTTGGGAACCTTACCTCAAATGGGTGAGAGCTCGAGCTCAAAACCTCATGATGCCATTTACACTGCTTACCAAGAATTATGGAACCTGCTATAGGTGACGACCCTAATCGCTCTCATCCCGACATGCCCACCGATTTTGAAGACTTGAAGAGATCCCGGATTCAACTAAAAGAAGAGAGGGATACATTTGAAGCTCTGCGCTAAGTGAGAAGAAGGTGCTAGAGTTGACTGCTACTTCACAAGAGCGAAGCATCAACGCCTACCTCGGCACCAAGAGGAAGCGCCCATGGAGACTTAGAGCTCGGATTTATATGTTTTCTTTTTGTTTGAACTATCTTTGTACTTAAAAAGAAAAAGAATAAAAGAGTACTAATAAATGTTTGTTCATTGCTTGTTTAACAAATTTAAATCTCTAAGGTCCTTGAAACATTGTATCATCCGTGAACATTGCATTACATCTCGTATAAACATTGCATATCATAGCATAACATTGCATCATGTACATTCAAGATTGGTTTTCTCATTTGCTCGCTATTTATTTTAGCAGAAATGGCTCGAACAAACTCCAAAGATCCTGCCCGTAATGCCCGCCAGCAGATAAGTTTACCAGCCTTGGTCCAAGGCCAAGAAGATCCAAGAAGCTCATCAACAGAAGAAGAAGGTTGTTGGTCTTCTCAACATGGGCGACGCTACAAAGGTACCTAGAGTGGTTAGTCAATGAATTCTCCAAGGAAGTGTCAAGAAGGAGGATGAGCAAAGTAAAGGGTGATGGTGAAGGTAGTCGCATGAGCCCCGAAAAGTCAATGATGATGGCCAATACTGAAGATGACAAGTACAAGCAACTTGAAGACCTGTTGAATGCTGGAAAACTCAAGATGTCCGGGCTGAATTTTGATGATCCGAGTCTTGTCCTCGTGTTGTGATTCCTCCCAAGTTCAAAGTTCCAACTTTGCTAAGTATGATGGCATGTCTTGTCCGAAACGCATCTCAAGTCCTATGTCCAAGATCAATCCCCACACCGATGACGTAAAGTCAGGATGCACTATTTTCAAGAGAGTTTGTCCTAACTCGCTGGAGTGGTATTATCACCAGAGAATGACCGTATCCGCATTTGGAGTACTTACATGATGCTTCATGCATGATTGAGTACAATGTCAATTGACACCCACTGCATGCAACTACAAAGCATGTCTATGGGTCGTGATGAGAAGTTCAAAGAGTATGCTTAGAAATGGAGAGATCTAGAAAGTAGTTCAACCACCCTTGTCCAATAGGAATTGGTTGATATGTTTATGGGACACCGACAGCCCATTCTTCAATCATCCGATTGAAACTCTTCACCGGATTCACCGAAATGATATTGAAGCGAGCCGATCAAGTATCAAGAGAGCGGAAGATTGAGACAGAGTCATCTTCAAATGCTAAGAGATCTTTGGTGGTAAGAAAGAAACTAATGTTGTGTATGGTCGAAAAGCCGAGCCAAGACCGACCGTGCTCAATCTGGAGGCAACAGGATCTCCAATCCTACATCAAGACAACCTCAGACAACGCAGAGTCGAACGCCGCCACGAAGATGCATAAAGATCAACATGCCATTGTCGCAAGCCTTGCAACACATGTTGAAAGCAGAGTGATTACCTGAGGGATCCTCCTCGTAATGTCAACACTTCCTCTCCGAGATACAATCCTAATGCTAAGTGTGCTTACCATTCTAATAGCCCCGGACATAGTATCGATGATTGTCGGGCTCAAGAACAAGATTCAAGATATGATCAAGCTAAGGTGATTGAGTTTGACCCTCCCGCTGAGGTCCGAATGTGATCAACGCTCCTATGCCTAACCATGACAAGAGTTCCAATGCTGTGAAGATACTTATGTTTTCAACATAGATGACTCGACCATTCCTCCGATGATCGTAAGAAGAATTTTCTGCAGCCGTGTCAATCCGTGATGCCCGTGAGAATTGTCATGGTGCCCATCCGCACCGATGGTTGTGTTGGTCGAGAAGACGGTTCGCATGATGGATAACCGTGAGATACTATTTCTCGAAACCACCGTGCGTGTCGGTGAAGAAATGTCTAAGTCAAGATTGACAATGCGAATGAAACCACTGGGGCAGCCAAGTGGAAGGTTTGATTACATGGTGAAGTACATGCCCCGAGAGCTACAAGATTCTATGAAGATGTTAAGGCGACCGGACGGGGTGACGATTCCCGTAAGACTATGCCGATGTTAACACTATAAGGATTTCCTCCACGATCCCGTGCCTAGAGTGGCACCTCTTATCATTACTTCTCCAAGACCGCCCATATTCCTCCCAAGGCTATCCTTGGAATTATGGAGTCGATGTTTACTATCATGGCGCCAAGCAAGACCCTCCTCACCATGAAGATCTTACAATTGAAGCTACCATTCTACATTGACAACATCACCGATCAAGTAAGGTGACTGAACCGAAGGGTTTTCTCTCCGATATCTTCCTCCAAAAGACACCATGACTCCAACCTCGCATTCCAACTATTCCACTGGCCCAAGAACCAATGACTCATCCCGCCACCAAGTACCAAAGGAAGTTGTCAAGACACCTCCAAACAAGAAATGGAGGAAATTTCAAGATTATCAAGAAAGTGACTACAATGTTGTGGAATGCTAGACAGACCACCAAATCTCCATGCTTGCTCGCTTCGTGCTCGAGGCTCATGCTAACGCCTTGGTGAAGTTTCAAGAATGCTCATGTGCCGCAAGACACTACTACCGACCAATTTGAAGTTTGTATAGCCCTCGGCCGCCAACAACGGCCTAGGCTTCTGCGTCGACGACTCACGAAGAAACACAACAAAGCCTTGCACATCTCTGTGAATGCAAGGGCACTACATTGTCTCATGTTTTGGTGGATATTGGTTTTGCTCCTGAATATCCTCTCAAGACCGCTTTTGATCGACTTCGTCGTCGAAGGGTTGGTTCCGATACCCAAATGACATATGTGAGAGCTTTTGATGGTTCTTAGCGAATGCTGGAGAGCTCATCACCTGCAAAGTCTCTTCCCCACTTTGATTCCACTTTTGTCATGGACATCCGCCCGCTTATTTGCCTACTTGACCCTTGATACATATAGCGTCATACCTCACCTTACATCGTCAAGTACCCGGTGAAAGGGAAAGTTGTTACAGATGTGGTGAAGAAGAATATATGGTCACCATCTACAATCATTCCGATACCTCGAGATGGAGGGTGAATTTACGACCCCTGTCAAGCTTTTGAACCCTCAGAGTCATGCCTGCTGACTCTCCCTACTCCCGAATTACGCAAGTCCCACCTAGGATGGCCTCACCGAAAGATGCTCAAGTCATGTCAAGAAGGTAGTAGTATTGGGGTCGCCTCGATCTCCTTTCAAATTTGATAAGACCGGTTTAGGCTTCACCATCGGGTCGAAGATGATATACCGCGAACGTGCCGCCAACTTCCTTTCACATCACCGAGTGGAATCCATGCTATAAGACGCACGACAAGACTTCGACATCGCAAGTGGATCTTCCCAACCCGCATTTAAGGGCTCAAGAATTGGAAGATCAAGACGCTATACCAATCTCCTTTACCAGAGTAATCACTCTTGATTTGTTTTGCTTTTCAGATTTCTTTGTTTTGAACAATAAACTTAAAGCCTAGTGCCTTGCCCGGCATCATGGCTCGCTCAGGAGGGGTTAATATCCGCATTTGCATATTTTCATTCAATAAAATCGTTGGACTTTTGCATTCAATTGATTGTTTTCTTTTACTTTATCACCCTTCAAAAGCTATGTGTTTCTTACACACACCCACGTGATACACCCGTAATCACCCGAATCTGCTGATAACAGCTATGCTATTGCAATATGACTTCGATAATCCGATCTACCAAGCCGAAGACGAAAGTGAGGAAGA
>CM038796.1:35596577-35677373 GCA_021764765.1 Vicia sativa | reverse complement strand
CATTCTTCAATCATCTGATGCTATCCATCCAAAGCCCATAAACCTCAAAGACCCTGTTATACCCCAAAATTTTCCCTCTACTTTGAGGTCAAGATATACTCCATACTTAAGGGGTCACTAGACAAACCTTCCTAGCAATCAACCCCAACTAGGGTTTTGCTTCTCTTAAGACAAAATTAAGTTCTAATGCCTCATGTGGTCACTGTACCTCCCTCATATGTCTCAAGGTATCACCATGTTAAGTTTCAAGCCTCACAACTCAAGTTTGCTCATTCAACTGCTCAAATGGTTAAATTAGTCGTATTGTAAAAAAGTCAATCATGGTCAACATACCAAATTCATTATTTTGGTCAATATAAAAATTTTGAAGTCACATTCATCATTTGATCAAGGTTGATCATGATCTATCAAGAAAACTCAGGTTTGATCAAAAGTCAAAGTTTCCAAATTAGGTTTTTGGACAAGAATAACAACTTTGACTGCATAACTTTCACATACTTTATCGAAATTTTTCCACTAAAGCTCATTTTTAATAGAATTCAATTCTCTACAACTTCATGTCTCACAAGCTTTGGAAAATAATGCTTCATTTGAGAGTTATGAATCAAGACATTATAGGTCTTTCTAAAAGTCAACAAAAGTCATCTTTTGCAAAAGTATGTACATGAACATGGAAACTTATGAAGATAAAACCAAATGGAGGATTATAGGACATCTTGAGATTTCTAAAAGTTAATGAACACTTAAATGTTGAAATTGAGCAAGATACAAGTTGTGCAAGTTTGACATTTTGAAGAAGTGTATGAAGAGAAATACTTAGCAAATCCAATTTTTTTCCAAACGGCCTAAGTTTTGTGATCCAAACTTGTTCTTGAGATTATCCATGACCTCTACACTATTACACGTCTTTCCTTCCTTTATTTAATTTATTTTGAATTGGCAGGCAAAATTCAAATTTAATTAAATAAAATACAAAAATAAAAGTGATAAAATGATTTGGGATTGATATTTGCAATGACTCGAGGTCCAAGATAGCTCATCACAAGTCATTAAATTCTGAGCAAGCGCACATAACAAGATTGAGCCAATTTTGGAAAGATTTGATAAAATTTTCAATCAAATATATTTGCATTCAAGGCAATATATTTCCACCAATGCTTGAATTGAATTTACTCTCACTATATATACTACAAGATCGTGGTCAAAATTATTACTGGATTGTTGGTCCCAAGAACCCTAGAAAATCTTCCCAAATTTTGTAAGTTTAGGGAAAACTCGAGACTCACTTTCCTTCCAGCCATCCTCGTTATTCTAAGCACTCATTCATCCTTCTCGAACTAGGAGTCAATACTGTGTCTACACAACGTAACGTGTCTTAACGTGCCAACCAAGTTGCACCAATTTGGTATAATCATAAAACTCAAACTTTTAATTCATGCCGTTTAAACTGATTCAATTTACATATTTATGTTCATATTGATGTTTGTGATTGTTTAGAACCATCGTATGTGAGTTTTAGGCACTGGAACCATGTTATGCTAATAGGGTACAAAGCTTTTGCTTCATCAATCTCTTGATACATGAACTTCGTACCAAACCAGGCCACCATTGAATTGTAGTCTCGAATTAGTAGGGTCCTCCTTTGCTTTATTTTCATTATTTTTGGGGTTTGATATTGAGGCAATCAGAGAAGACGGCACCGAGCCTTGCTTCAAGGCCTCTCGACTTGGTTTGACCGACAGGCATGTGTGGCATGATGCGATTACGGATTCGAATCCAGGGTCCCACGCGGCACGCGTGTTTTAGTTGTTCGATTTTTATAACACATATATATTTATGTCAGCATTCAAATGGATGTATCACCACCCAGTTGGTAACATATGCTGCTTATGTCCCTCCCTCTCTACCGGTGTCACTGTCAAACCTACTTTTGCCAAAACTTTTCATATTTTTCGATTTTACAGGACAACACTTATATACAATTGGAAGCTTGTTTTGAACACCAAAACAAGTGGCGTAGTGGTGTTATTTTGGATGAACAACTACAAGATCCTAAGTTCAACACTCTTGGTGGACCATTCCTATTTTTACAACTTGGTTTCTCTAACTTTTTCTATTTCTTTTCAATTTTCAAACTAATTTAATTTCTTTTCAATTAATTTTTAAACTATTTTCTAAAATTCTAAAGAATGTTTTAATTTTATATTTAGGTCTCTAAAACCATTATTTAATTTTTGATTAAAAAACATTTTCTTTTTTTCATATTTAAATTATTTTTCTAATTAAATACTAAGTAATTAGAATTAGGGTTTTTCTTACTTAAAATCAATCTAAAACTCCAAAATATTTTCTTGTAATAGTAATTAGGTTTACTAACTTCAAATCTTTTACTAACGTCAAAGACATTTTTCTTTCAAATTATTTACTCTATTTCGATTTACAATTTAGAAAACGATGTATATGTCGCAAGGTTTATTCTCAGAATTTCATAGATTTACTTTCCGCCTTTATCAGCACTCTTATTATGTAACTCTAAAGTCATGTAATAAATAAGAGATTTTACTTTCCGTGACTTTACATTCTGCGACTTTATTTTCCCGTATATATTAATTGTATAGTAACTAGGGTTTGTATGGCAAGATAAATCAACCCTTAGATCACTCTAATTCAAGATTAATATATATGAAGTAAACACACTTTGCATACTTGAACCCCTTAGGGTATCCTCTCTTGTTGCCTTCGAATACAATGGTCATGTCCTCAAACGATAACATTAGCAAATATTCTTACATAACATCATCATAGTCCCTTAGATACAAAGATCATAGTCCTCTATGACCCCTCGATGTTGCTTCTAATATATGATCTCATAGATTGTTGCTATTTAATAAGTGATGATCATCCTACGAAATTGCTAAGGTATCCTTATATGTTGCCTTCTATGACACGATTCCTCCGATTGTCCATATCACATCCAACGAAAGTTACCTATCAAATAATGGTATGGATAGCTTTTATTCTAAAGGAGAAGGAAAATAACATGGAAACGACTATTCTTGAGTAGGTAAATAAGACTTATTGCTTGCTCCAATCAAAATACTTTTTCACACCTCACACTTTTCAAAACTCTTTTCAAACACTTGGTATATATTCCAGCTGAGAATCAACAAAGTTAAAACATCTTTCAAACAAACATTTCAACACTTATATACATTCCAACGAATCATTACGAAGTTAAAGCAAAATGTCTTTCAAAATAGTTTTCAAACTACACAAACATGTAAAGAAATTTTTCAAAAGTGAGCTAAGAAACAAAGAGCCCTTAGATAACTAAGGATGGAAAGGGTGCTAATACCTTCCATTTTCATAATTGCCTCCGTACTGTAATCTAACGAAGGTCTTTTCCTATTCTTTTCACCTTCCCTTTAATGGATAAAAGAAAATTCAAGGCGACCTTAAGCATCTCAAGAATATCATGCGATAAAATGCAAAACAAACAAGCCTTCTCCTAATGTATATAGAACTAGCGACTCACTGGGATAACTAAAGAGAGGCTACCTTATGGTTTTAGATCACTTTATTGCTTCTGTTTGCTTTGTCTCCCTTTATTTCAAAGGGTTGCTTAGGTATTATATATGGGGATCCTACACCCGATTCAGTTTCCTTAGGTAAGTAGCAATAAATCACGAGATTAGCAACCGAAATGGTAAAAACGATAGCTACAGTTAGTGTGACACTTTGAATATCCTAATGCTCTTCATGTTCAGCTGAGAAAGTATTTGGCATCCATGGTGTCCGCTTATACCCCAAAATTTTCCCTCCTATTCCTCAAAACATTTCATACATCCATATTTATGATTCCTCAAGGGTGATCACAAACCCTCTCCTAGATAATCAACCTAAACTAGGGTTTGTATTCCTGTGATCAAGATGGACTTCCAACATCTCCAATGGTCATCATGTCTCCTCATGTTTCAAAGATTCTCCATGACAAGCTTTCAAGCCCTCACAAGTCAAGTTTCAAAAATCAATTGCTCGATGGTTGAAAATCACTGTATTGGATAAAAAGTCAATTGTCAACATACAGTCAAACTTCATAATTTTGGTCAATATCCTCATTTTGAAGTTACATCATCATTTGATCAAGGGTTGATCATGATTCACCAAGAAAACTCAAGATTTGCTCAAAAGTCAAACTTTCTAAATTAGGGGTTTTGAAGTGAAAAGTCAAACTTTGACTGGGCATAACTTTTCAGACTTTCTAAATTTTCCACCACCTCTTGTTTTGAAGGAAATCAATTCTATAACTTCATGTCTCACAAGAATGTTCAAAAATGCTTCATTTGGAAGGTATGGATCAAAACATTCTGTGTCCTTTTCAAAGTCAACAAAAGTCAACATTTTGTATTGAATATATATTGAGCATGGAAACTAATTGATATGAAACTAAAGATGTTGGTTAGAGGACTTAGAGCTTCCAAAAAGTCCAAGAACACTCAAAATGTGGAAAATTGAGCAAAATACACCTTTGCAAGTTGGGCAATTTTGAAGAAGTGCACAAAGAGAGATACTTGTAAAATCAATATTTTTGCAATGGGCCTAGTTTTTCTTCATCCAAACTTGTTCCTTATACAATTTGGAGCATCCAAGCCTAATGCCACGAATTTTATTTTATTTTTCTATTTAATTTGGATTTATTCATTTAAATACAAATTAAATTAAAAATAAGGTATAAAATCAAAAATAATTGCAAAATTGATTTTTCTCTCATCCTTGAGATCCAAGTAACCCAAGAAAAGTTGCAAATTTCGAAATTTGATTGGATTTGGCAAGAAATTGAAGAAATTGATCAATAAGAAGATTTGATTTTGTAACAAAATCAAATATTTTTCACATTGATTAACCATTATTTGTTCCTCAACCGCTTAATTTCCATCTACTATAAATATAAGGCATATCACATGAATTAGAATGTAAAATTGCTTTGAGAAACCCTAACTAACTTAAAACTGGCTCTCAAGCAACTAGCGTTCTTGTTCCAGCTTGTTTCAATTGGTTTTGAGGATCCAAACACGCTTGATACCTCGGAGTGATTCCACCTTTACATCATCCAAAAGCACAAGAATCACAAATCCGAATTTGGTTTGTTCATGTTTTTCCAAAATCGATTTCATTATTCATGCATTTTTAACATGTTTTGTTGTTGTTTTTTGTGATTAGAACGAAGCTTGAAGCTCGGTGATTTGATTGAATTTCCATGGCCTAGAACACAAATCACCATTGCTAGGGTTTTCGGTTTCAAATTAGGGCTTCTTTAAAACGGATAAATTGACCATAAGACCACCACCATCGTGTTTAGAATTCTAATTTGCAATCGATTCATGTACTCACAATTAATTTATATTACGGTATGAGATTTTGAGAATCTAGGGACTATAGCGCCGCACCGCGGTTTTTCGATCTTTTCAAAAATTCAAAACGAAGAAGATGAAGCTTGGCGAGATTGGTGCAATGGGAGATGACACTCTGCTTACAAACCATTCGCCTGCTTTCCATAACACGTGTGCACTCGGTTCAGCTGGTAAAAGGGTCATGGGTTGCAGGTCCCAGTTCGATTCCTGTACCATGACCAAGTGATTTTTACAAGTTTGCAATATTTTCCTATTTTCTTATTTTATTTTAATATTTTCATACAATTTAATTTAACTTTAAATATTTTTATCATGCATTAAAAAACACCAAAAAATATTTTTCTTTTTGCATTATTTCCAGAAAATGTTTATTTAATTTTTAAAATTAAAAATATTATTTTTGCATGCATATTTAATTTAATTGCTAATTAATCATTTAAATCACTTTTTAATTGATTTTTAATTATTAAATTTCTAGAAAATCCCAAAAAATTATTTTAGCATATTAATATTTAAAGATGAAAACTTTTCTCATTCAAAAATTATTATTTTTACTAACATTTTCTCTTATTCGATTTCTTGTATTTTCCGATTTTCATCCTGCTCAAAAGTTATCTCTGCTTCGGACAATTTTATCGCTTTCTTTCATATTATGTAATTGCCTATGGGATGTAATAGTTTAATTAGGACTTTATTTTGCACACTTTTCAATTATGTATCTCCCTAAAGCCATGTAATAGCGAGGATTTATCTTTCACTTTATTTCCGCATCCTATAAATCGCTAGTAATTAGGCGGCATGGCAAGACTAAAATTGAATATAGCTCACTCTAATTTTCAAGATAATATATCCGAATCAACACACTTTTCACACACACCCCTTTAGGTGATTTCTCGCTGCCTTTATTTTACAAATGGTCATGTCCCTAACGTGAGGGGTATTCTAGCACCTTTCAAAACAAAATCATCATAGTCCCTTTGATACAAAGATCATAGACCCAATGATGTCGCCCACGAATACATGATCTTGACCTCGATTGTCGCCACGAAAATGATGATAGTCCTCTCAATGTGCTAGGATACTCCTACAAGTTGCTTTCTATGACCATACAATGTCCCTTCGAATGTCCCGCTTACATCCAACTAATAGGTTACCTACCAACTAATGGTATGGATAGCACTATTCTAAAGGAACGAAATAACATGAAAACGACTCAATTCGAGTAGGTAATAAGACTTTAGTTGCTTGCTCTATCAAAATACTTTTCACACCTCACACTTTTGTCAAAGTTCAAACTCTTTTCAAAACGAACATTTCCAACACTTTGTATACATTCCTACATGAATCATTACAAAGTCAAAGCGAAATGCCTTTTCAAAACATTTTGTCAAACACACGTAGCACATTTTAAAGTGATCTAAGAGCAACTAAGAGTTCAGATAACTACGGATGGAAAAGCTAATACCTTCCCTTTCATAACCTTCTCCTTACTCAATCTAACGAAGGTCTTTTCGTACTTTTACCTTCCCTTAATTGGATAAAAGAAAAGTCGGTGGCGACTCTTGCTATCCGCACATTTTATGATATAAAAAACCTACAAAGCCGGCTTCACCGACATGTAATCCAGCGACTCGCGGGAGACACCCTAAAGAGAGAATGCCTTAGGGATTTCTAGATCACCTTATTGCTTTCTATTTGACTTGCTTGCTTTATCTTTAAAGGGTTGCTTGGTATTATATTTTGGGGACCTACACCCTGGATCCGGTTTCTTTTAGGTAAGTAGCAATAAATCGTCATGACCGTTAGACGATATCAAAAGTCAACATGATGGCTACGTTAGTGTGACACTTTGATGTCCCGATACTCTTCATTCCAAGTTGAGGATGAGTTGGCTTCTCGTGGTGTCATCAAGCACTAACTAAACTTTTAGAACCTTAATTGACCCATCTTGCTGTTAGAAGGTAGGAGATGGTCGGCTTTGGTGCGACTAAGGTTAACACTGATGCTACGCCATTGAGATCGACTTTTGGGATATTTTCGGCCGACCACTGGTAGTCATATTGAAATAAACGTCATGAAAGATCAATGATATGAGATTCCTAGAACTCCGGTTACTATTATAGACAGGATGAACCAACTCAAACTTTTGGTAGGGTAATCACCTATACCTCATGCAAGCCTTAAACCTAGGCTCATTGTGTGAATTGTTTGGTGTGCTAAACATGACATCATGACATCATACATTGCATATCATTTCTAACTATTTCAAGGACCTAGGATTTATCTTGCTCTGCTTTGTAGGAATTATGGCTTCTAGAAAGACTATCCAATCAACTTCATGGGTATACCTTCAGCCAAAGAATTGGTTTCAGATTCCTGCCTGCGCCTATCAAAAGACATATATCTACTTGACTTGGTTATCTCCGGTTTTAAGAAGATATGATGCACGCCCTATTCTCAGCTTCTTTGATCCAAACACCATTGCTTTACATTCCCAGATCATTGGTTCCTACTTTGGAAGAGTTCTCTGTTACTGGGGTACCTATTCTTGACCAAATGCCATTCACCGTTTAGAAAAGGTTCCTAGGTATCAAGACATTGCATCAGCCTTACATCTTAAGCGCTTTACATTGAAGCCAATTGGGAAACTAGAAGTGGAGTTAAGGGTTTACTTTACAAGTTCTTAATTAAGAAAGCCCTAGAATTCCTCAAAGTTATGAGTTTCCATGCATTTGAAGACATTGTGGCTTTGCTAATCTATGGTTTGGTTATATTCCCTAACTCGGATCAATTCATAGATGTCAACGCCATCAAGTTGTTTCTTACCCGCAATCCTCGTGCCTACCTTACTTGAGACACATCCCGCATTTCCACACTGTATTTATCAAAAGACAAGGAACTCTCATGTGTTGTATACCGTTATTTCCAAGTGGTTTATTTCGCACCTTCCTCCATCGCTTTTGAAGAACGAACAAAGGTTGAGATGGTCTCAAAGGTTAATGTCACTCTCTCATTCAGACATACGTTGAGTCTTTTCTCTCAAAAGGACTTCACATTCATTGAGCGCTGGAGAATTCCTAATGTACCGCTACTTGGTATAAGGAGGTATACTTACAACCCTTCTCTAGCTCTACGTCGCTTGGTTTTGCTCAAGAGATGGTCCACATGATATGCTTCTCCAAGATATTGTGTTCAACTACAACCACGATCTCCGACTACTGATTTAAGGTCTATACACGCTTGGGGCATGGTAAAGAAGATCGATACCAAGACTTTGGGACACCAAAACTCCATTCCTTGGGAACCTTACCTCAAATGGGTGAGAGCTCAAGCTCAAAACCTCATGATGCCATTCACGCCTGCTTTACCCGTAATTATGGAACCTGCTATAGGTGACGCATCTATAATGCTATCCATCCCGACATGCCCACCGATTTTGAAGACTTGAAAGATCCGACTCAAGCTTAAAGAAGAAATGATACATTTGAAGCCTGGATGCAAGTGAGAAGAAAGTACTAGAGTTGACCAAGCTACTTCACGAGGAGCGAAACATCAACGCCCTGCACCAAGAAGAAGCCAATGGAGACTTAGAGCTTTAGGATTTATATGTTTTCCTTTATTATTTTGAACCATCTCTTGTACTTAAAAAAAAAAAAAGAATAATAAAAAGAGAACTAATAAATGTTTGTTCGTGCTTGTTTAACAAATTTAAATCTCTAAGGTCCTTGAAAACATTGCATTGCATGAACATCGATATCATAGCATAACATTGCATCACTGTGTACATTGAAGATTGGTTTTTATGTTCTCATTTATTTTAGCAGTAAATGGCTCTTGAACAGATCACAAAGATCTCCAGCCTCTCGCCTGGGCCAGATGTTCACTAGCTTCCAAGGCCAAGAAGATCCAAGAAGCTCATCAAAAGAAGAAGGTCATCGGTCTTCTCAACATGGGCGACGCTACAAGGGTGGTCCTAAAGTGGCCGGGCCAATAGAGCTCTCAAGGAAGTGTCAAGAATGAGGGAGTGTTAAGGGGATGGCGAAGACACCAAAGATGACCGAAAAGACTATGATGATGGCCAAGACTGAGGAAGATGACAAGTACAAGCAACTTGAAGACCGTCTAATGCCGTGGAAAACTCAAGATGTCCGGGCTGAATTTTGATGATATGAGTTTGTTCCGGTGTGGTGATTCCTCCCAAGTTCAAAGTTCCAACTTTGCTAAGTATGATGGAATTTCTTGTCCAAAGTCGACGAAGTCCTATGTTCGAAGATCAACCCCACACCGATGAGAAAGTTGTGGATGCACTATTTTCAAGAGAGTTTGTCCGAACTCAATTGGAGTGGTATTATCACCAGAGAATGACCGTGATCCGATTTGGAGTGACTTAGCGTATGCTTTCTACAGTAAAAGATGAGCATAATGTCAATTGACACCCACCACATGCAACTACAAAGCATGTCTATGGGTCGCAAAGGAGAAGTTCAAAGAGTATGCCCGTATGAGAGATTTAGCAAGAGTTCAACCACCCTGTCTAGTAGGGAATTGGTTGATATGTTTATGGGAACACCGACAGCCCATTCTTCAATCATTTGATTAGAAACTCTTCATTGATTCACCGAAATGATATTGATGAGAGCGATTGAAGCCGGTATCAAGAGCGGAAAGATCTGTAGAGACATCTTTAAATGCTGCAAAGAGATCTTTAGTGGTAAGAAAGAAACTAATGCTGTGTATGGTCGAAAGCGAGCCAAGACCGACCGCACTAACTGTGGGGCACCAGGATTCCAATCCTACATCAAGATAACCTCAAGAGATAACGCTGTGAGCTTAACGCGCCACGAAGATGCTTTTACAAAGATCAACATGCCACCGCTGCAAGCCTTGCAACACATGTTGAAAGCATAAGTCGACATTTGAAGGATCCTCCTCGTGAGTGTCAACACTCTCCTAGATACAATCCTAATGCTATGTGCTTACCACCCACAAACAGGCACGCATCGATAAATCGTTGGGCTCAAGAACAAGATTCAAGATATGATTGAGCTAAGCAGATTGAGTTTGATCCTCCTATTGAGACTCCAATGTGATCAACGCCCATGCCTAACCATGACAAGAGTTCCAATGCGCTTGGTGAGGATACTTATGTTTTCAACATAGATGACTTGACCATTCCTCCTGATGACTAAGAAGAATTTGGCCGCAAGTCGTGTCAATCCAGGATGCCTGTGAGAATTGTCTGGTGCCCATCCGCACTGATGGTTGTGCTTGGTTGAGAAGACGGTTCAAAGGTATGATGGATAAATCGTGAAATACTATTCCCGAAACCACTGTGGAGAGTCTGTGTGAAGACATGTCTAAGAAATCAAGATCAAGATGTGAACGAAACTACACCGCTCGTATGGGATACATTGGGGCAGCCAAGTGGAAAGTTTGATTACATGGTGAAGTACACCGTTCTAGAGCTACAAGATTCCTATTGAAGACGTTAAGGTAACCGGATGGGGTGATGATTTTCAAGACTATGCCGATGTTAACACTATAAGGATTTCCTCTGCTAATCCTGCGGCCTGAGTGGCACCTCTCATCATTACTTCTCCAAGACCAGCCCATATTCTCCCGACAAGGCTATCCTTGGAACTATGGATCTCGATGTTTACTATCATGGCGCCAAGCAAGACCTCCGATTATTGAAGATCTTACGCTGGAGCTACTATTCTCGACATTGACAACATCACCGAAGTAAGGTGACCAACTCGAAGGTATTCTCCAGATATCTCTCCAAAAGACATGACTCCACCTCAGATTCCAAATTATTCAATCCATTCCCAAGCTAGAGGGAAAGAACCATGACTCATCCTCGCTCAAACAAGCACCAAAAAGAAGTTGTCAAGACACTCCAAACAAGAAATGGAGGAAATTCAAGATTATCGTGAAAAGTGACTACAATGTTGTGGAACATTGGGACAGACTCGCCCAAGATCTCCATGCTTGCTCTACTCTTGTGCCCGAGGCTCATGCCAACGCCTTTGGTGAAGTTTCTCAAGAATGCTCACGTATCGCAAGACACTACTAACGACCAGCTCAAAGTTTGTATTGCTAGCCTGGCTGCCAATAATGGCCTAGGGCTCCGATGTCGATTTGACTCCTCACGAAAGAACACAACAAAGCCTTGCACATCTCCGCCGAATGCAAGGCGCGCATTATCTCATATTTTGGTGGATACCCTTCACTCAATATCCCATCAAGACCGCTTTGATCGACGATGTTGAAGGATTGGTCTCAAGCCCAAAGGATATTATTGTGAGAGCTTTTGATGGTTCTAAGCTAACATTACTTGAGAGCTCATTCTCCTAAAGTCGGTTCCCGCACTTTGACTCCACTTTCTTTGTCATGGACATCTGTCCACTTACTTTTGCCTACTTGGACGCCTTGGATACATGGGCAAAGGCACTTCCACTCCAGTAAAACCAAGTACCCGTGAAAGGAAAGGTTATCACGATGTGGTGAAGAAGAATATGGTCAACATCTAAGCCATTCCGATATCTCGAGATGGAAGGTGAATTTTGAGACTCCCGTCAAGCTTTTGAAACAATCCCCAAAGTCATGCCCGTGGACCTCCCATCACTCCGGTTGCAAAGTTCCGCCTAAGATGGCCTCATCAAGGATGCTCAAGTCACGTTGAAGAAGGAGGTAGTGCTATTTGGGGTCACCCCTCGATCTCCCTTTCAACCGATAAGACTGGTTTAGGCTTCACCATCAAGGGTCAAGATGATACGCGCGAACGTGCCGCCAACTTCCTTTCCACATCACCTTAATGGAATCCATGCTATAGAAGACAACAACAACGATTTGACATCGCTAGTGGATCTTCCCAACTCCCGACAACGGACTCAAGAATTGGAAGATCAAGACGCTATACCAATCTCCTTTAGACAGAGTAATTGTTTTGTTTTGTTTTGTTTGTATTTTTATGTTTTGAACAATAAACTCTAAAGCCTAGTGCCTTGCCCAAGCATCATGGCTCGCTTGTGAGGGTTATTATCCGTCATTTGCATATTTTCATTCAATAAAATCGTTGGACTTTGCATTCAATTGTTGTTTTCTTTCTTTTACTTTATCACCCTTCAAAAGCTATGTGTTTCTTACATACACCCACGTGATATAATCGCAGAATCACCCGATCTCGTTGATAACAATGGCGCTATTGCTAAATATGACTTTGATAATCCGATCTACCAAGCCAAGACGAAAGTGAGGAAGATTGTGAAGTGCCGAGAACTTGTTAGATCGCACAAGAAGAAGAGCGAGTTATACACCACACCAAGAGCAAGTTGAGGTTGTGAACTGTAATCGATGAAGATGAAAAGAGATCAAGATAGGAGCGGGTCTTGAGAAAGTGTTAAAGAAATATTGGTTCGTATGCTACAGACTATATTGAGGTTTTGCTTGGTCACACAAGACATGCTGTGTTTAGACATTGATATTGTGGTACATCGATTGCCGATAAAAGAGGGTTCTCAAAGAAATGTATGTCTGTCTGATGCCCCGAGATGTCGAGAAAATCAAAGCGTATATGAAGCCAACGCCGGCTTAGTCACTTCCTATCCACAAGGTTGTAAATGTGGTGCCTGTTCAAGAAGGACGGCAAGGTACGAATGTGTGGATTACAGATCCGAACAAAGCGAGTCCGAAAGACGATTTTCCACTCCTCATATTGATGTTCGGGATGACACCGCCAAAGATAAGGTTTTCTCCTTCATGGATGGTTTCTCCAGCCATAATCGACAAAATGGCTCCTAAAGACATGGAGAAGACTACTTCGTTACAAATGGGGCACTCGCTATAAGGTTATGCCGCTCGATCAAGAACGCAGCGCCACTTATCAGCGGTTATGGTGACATTATTTCATGACATGATTCATCACGAGATAGAGGTCGCCGACGACATGATAGCTCGATCATGCATAAAAGAAGAACATCTTGATCATCTCAAACTGCTCGATAGGGTCAAGGATCGAGACTTAATCCCAACAAGTGCACCTTTGGAGTTAGATCCGAAAACTATTAGGGTTTGTTGTCGCGGAAAAGGTATCGAGGTTGACCCCACCAAGGTTAGAGCCATTCAAGAGATGCCGCCCCGCACCGAGAAGGAAGTCGAGGTTTTGGGCCTATTGAACTACATTGCCGATCTATTGCACATTTAACCACTTGTGAGCCAATCTTCGTTACTTAAGAAAGATCAAGTGGTAGAATGGAACGACGATTGCCGATCGCTTTTGACAAAATTAAGGAGTACCCATGTAATCCTCCTATCCTAATGCCACCCGCCAAGGAAGACCTCTTATCATGTACTTGATAAAGGTTAGAGAACTCAATGGGTGTGTGTTGGGCATACATGAGTCCGGTCGAAAAGAGCATGCAATATAATACCTTAGCAAAAGTTTACCGATCGTGGAAACAAGATACTCACAAATGAGAAAACTTGCAACGCTTTGGCTCTGCTCGCCGACTAAGACAAAGATATGGTGACTACACTACCTTGTTGATTTCCAAGATGGATCCGATAAAATACATATTTGAGAAACCAATTTCTCCGAAGAATAGCAAGATGGCAGATGATCTTGACCGAATATTACATCCAAAGACACTTCTCGTAAAGCAATCAAAGGAGTGTAGTAGCCGATCATTTAGCCATCAAGCCGTAGATGACTATCACCTATGCGTCGAATTTCCGATGAAGATGTTTTGTTAGTTAAGATTGTGAAGAACTAAGCCCGCATTTAAGGACCCGAACAAGGATCCCGATGGACCATGGTCTTGATGGAGCCTCAAACGCACTTGGCAATGGCATTGGCGCCATCATCACATCCCCCAAAGCGGACATACGCCTTTCACCGCCAGATTATGTTTCAGCTTGCACTAACAACATGGCCGAAAACGAAGCGCATCATGGGTATCAAAGTCATATTGACTTAAGAATCAAGTTCTTACAAGTATATGGAGACTCACTATGGTGATCATCCGATTATATGAGCGGGATTTAAGCATCCGAATCTCATTCCATATCGAGAGCATATTCTAAGTTTGATCCCTACTCAAGAGATCACTTTCAATCACATTCCACGAGAAGAGAATCATTGCGTATACATTAGCTACTATGTCGCCTATGTTCAAGATCGACGGGACAACGAGGCTCCCTGCATCATCATTGAAAAGTTTGACGAACCAAAGATTGTTATGAGCTTGATACATTAGAGAAACCTTGGTACTAAGGACGTGAAGAGGTATATTGAAACTCGTGAATATCCCGCAGGGCATTTGTCAATGATAAGAAGTTCTTGAGAAGATTTGCATCCAAATTCTTCCTCAAAGAATGGCATCTTATACAAGCGAAATCACGACAGGCTTATCTACCGTGGTGGACCGGAAAACAATGAACGATCATGGAAGAGTTACACAAGCACGGTACCCACTGGAAGGGACACACCATGGCTAAGAAGATTTTGAGAACAAAGTTATTATTGGTCCACCATGAACTGATTGTCACCGCTATGCTCGGTCTTGTCACAAATGCCATATTTATACCGACAAAGTGCACGATCTCCAAGACTCAATGTTCTAACAACCTTGGCCTTTGCAATGTGGGCATTGACATGATCGAGAAATCAAGCCCACGCCCAACGGACATCGGTTCATTCTTGTGGCAATTGATTATTTCACCAAGTGGGTAGAAGCACTCGTCAGATTCTGTTACCAAGAATGTCAGGCTCGATTCATCAAGCATAATCTTATCTATCGGTATGGCACTCCCGAAAGGATTATCACGTATAACGGCTCTAATCTCAACAACAAAATGATCACCGAACTCCCACGTAATTCAAGATCAAGCATCACAACTCTTCTCCTTATCGGCCTAAGATGAATGGCGCCTGTGAAGCCGCCAACAAGAACATTAAGAAGATTATACAAAAGATGAAGAACTTACAAAGATTGGCATGAGATGTTACCATTTGCTCTTCATGGTTATCGACCACAAGACAAACATCAACAGGGCTACCCTTCTCTTGTATACGGTATGAATACAGCCTTACTAATCGAGGTTTAGATACCTCAACCGTAGTCCTCCGTGACGCAGAGTTAGGCTAAGACGATCATCCAAACTCGCCTTTGACCAGATTAACTTGATTGATGAGAAACGACCGCATCCATCCGCCATGGATGATCTATCAAGCGAATGATCGAGCATTCAATAAGAAGGTCAAGCACCGAGTCTACCAAGTCGGTGATTTAGTAGTCAAGCGCATCATTCTTCCACAAGGTGATCCTAGGGCAAATGGACTCACCATGAGGGACCATTTGTAGTCAAGAAGATTCTCATGGAGCTATGATACTCAAGACCATGGACGGTGAAGACTTCCCACACCCCGTGAACGCAGACATAGTCAAAAATACTACGATAAAGAGACCCGCCAGGTCGATCGACCTAGGCAAAAAAGGGGCAGCCCGCGAACCAAAAGGTTTCGCAAAAGTTAAGGATATATACAAAACATGTACACCGACAAGCCGAAAACTTGAAAAGGCGGTTTGGGCAAAAAGGGTATCCCGGTAGGTCAAAACCCAAAGGGCGGTCTAGGAAAAGTTAGGATTTAAGCACGACTATGTCTCGTCCCGATCACCTATCCACTTCTGACTACTATCAAGATTCAAGATTCAAATGATAAAATCAATCCATTTACTTTCTAACACAGAAGGAGATGAGATAGTTGAAATATATGAGTACTAGCATAGTTGGAACTTAACAGATTGTTTCCGCATAACTTTTATTTTCCTTTGTGTACAAACTACTGGCCATACGCCACCTTTCAAATAAATACAAGTTTCTTTCTCTCTTTACAAATTCTTACTATTGTTGTTTGCATAAAGTCCAACGTTTGCTTTGAATGATTATATGCATTTGACAATAAAAATCTATTCACAAACATGCGAAAAGTAAACATACAAAGGTAATTGCTACAGGCTCCAGGAATTGAGATGACAAGGAAAGTCACCAATGCATTTCCCCTGCAGAGCATTGATCCCCACAGAGGTGTCACTCACCACAAACCTTCCCCAGGGAGTAGAGGTGGATCCCCGAGCAAAGGATTCCACTCAACTTAACCGATTCCACCTGCCTTCGAACAACATGTCATCCCAAATGAGGTATTTGTCCCCAGCAGAATATCTCTCAACAATTCCCCTTTTCCCCGACAGCAGCAGTATCCAGACTTGAAACTTGGTCAGATAGTGCACCGGAGGAAACCTACATCTTGTATTCCCCAGTCAGAGATTACAAAGGGCTCCGATTCTAACCGGTCTCCCAAGAACTATCAAATACTCAAACAGGATTTACACACAAAATCCCCGGTAGAGTACCTCCAAGATTCTCCCCAACAGGGTCTATACACAAGATCCCCGACATCGTATCTCTACCATCCTCAACAATATCCGGGCTCAAGACTTGGTCAGATAGCGCACCAGAGGAATCGAAATTATCTTTCTTCTCAGGGTCTCCCTCCTCAAATGTAAGTCGAATATCCAAACAACATCTCGATCTTCTTCAAGATGGATGTTTTGAAATACCACAACATCCATCATTCATACATTATTCATAACATGTCATAATTTGTGCATATGTCATTCATACACATTGTCATGCATCATACTTTGCGTAAGACTAACAGTATTCCATCAAAGTTTCTCTTGCTTTCTCCAAAACAGGTGAAAATCACTTCTGAAACAAACAAGTCCAGGATTAATACCCGAATCCAGACGGGAAAACTATCTGAATGATCGCCCTTGTTGTCCTCCGACAACTGGTCCAGGATTAATGCCCGAAGCCAGATGGGAAAACTATCTGAACGACCGCCCTTGTTGTCCTCCGACAGCAGATCCAGGATTAATACCCGAAGCCAGACGGGAAAACCATCTGAACGATCACAAGTTATCCTCCGATAACAAGCATTGAATCAATACCCGAAGCACAACAGGGAAGTTATCCGCATTCTGCCAACTACTATCCCCTCAGGGTAATCAACACGAAGGATTATTCTCGACTCTCTTATTATCAAAGCTACTGAGTCTAGCGTGACACTGGTTCTAGATGGCATCTTAAGCCCATCTCCGACTACTTGTCAACATTTCTCCACTTTCCGAATGCAACATATTTGGTTAAAAAACCAATACAAACCAATAACTTCATTCAAAGGTGAGCACGAAGTCTAACGTACGACTCCCTCCGGATGGCATCCTAAGCCCATCTCCTTCCACTTCCGTAAACGCTACAGAGCTAGCAGCGCACTCACTCCCAACATCGATCTTTCCAGATGGCATCTTAAGCCCATCTCCCAGCCTCCTATTCGACACAATCTTGAGTCTAGCGCACGACTCATCCACCAATAAATTCCAACTTCTCCAAATGGCATCCGTAAGCCATTCCTCATCACAATAGTGAGTGCAATTTTGTGAGCTGAGTGTTCAATCATCTTCTACCTCCTGTCACAAAGGCAAGCATACCAATCTAACCTTCTAGTACAAGAAGATTGAACAGAGCAGTGTCATACCCCAAAATTTTCCTCCTATTCCTCAAAACATTTCATACATCCATACTAAGGATTCCTCAAGGGTCGACGACAAACCCTCTCCTAGACAATCAACCCAAACTAGGGTTTGGTATTCCTCGATCAAGATGGACTTCCAACACCTCCAATGGTCATCATGTCTCCTCATATGTTTCAAAGATTATCCATGACAAGTTTCAAGCCTCACAAGTCAAGTTTCTCAAACAATTGCTCGATGGTCGAAAATCATTGTATTGGACAAAAAGTCAATCGTGGTCAACATACAACAAACTTCATAATTTTGGTCAACATCCTCATTTTGAAGTTACATTCATCATTTGATCAAGGTTTGATCATGATTCACCAAGAAAACTCAAGATTTGCTCAAAAGTCAAACTTTCTAAATTAGGGTTTCTTAGTGAAAAGTCAACCAAACTTTGATCGCATAACTTCTTCATATTTTCTCGTAAATTTTTCCACCACCTCTTGTTTTGAAGGAAATTCAATTTCTACAACTTCATGTCTCACAAGAATGTTCAAAAATGCTTCATTTGGAAGGTATGGATCAAAACATTAGTGTCCTTTTCAAAGTCAACAAAAGTCAACATTTTTTTGAAGATATATTGAGCATGGAAACTCCAATTGAGATGAAACCAAAGATGTTGGTTAGAGGACTCTTAGAGCTTTCCAAAAGTCCAAGAACACTCAAAAATGTGGAAAATTAGCAAAATACACCTTGTGCAAGTTGGGCAATTTTGAAGAAGTGCACAAAGAGAGATACTTGTAAAATCAAAATTTTGCAAATGGGCCTAGTTTCTTCATCCAAACTTGTTCCTTATACAATTTGGAGCATCCAAGCCCAATGCCACGAATTTTTTTTTATTTTTCTATTTAATTTGGATTTTATTCATTTAAATACAAATTAAATTAAAAATAAGGTATAAAATCAAAATTAATTGCAAAATTGATTTTTCTCATCCTTGAGATCCAAGTAACCCAAGAAAGTGGAAAATTTCAAATTTGATTGGATTTGGCAAGAAATTGATCAATAGGAAGATTTGATTTTGTACAAAATCAAATATTTTCACATTGATTAACCATTATTTGTTCCTCAAACCGCTAATTTCCATCTACTATAAATATACAAGGCATATCACATGAATTAGAATGTAAAATTGCTTGAGAAACCCTAACCTAACTCAAAAACTGCCTTTCAAGCAACTAGCAGCCCTTGTTCCAGCTTGTTTCAATTGGTTTTGAGGATTCAAACACGCTTTGATACCCGGAGTGATTCCGCACTTTACATCATCCAAAAGCATCAAGAATCACGAATCCGAATTTGGTTTGTTCATGTTTTTCCAAAATCGATTTCCATTATTCATGCATTTTAAACATGTTTTGTTGTTGTTTTGTGATTAGAACGAAGCTTGGAAGCTCGGTGGTTTGATTGAATTTCCATGGCCTAGAACACGAATCACCATTGCTAGGGTTTTGGTTTCAAATTAGGCTTTTTAAAACGGATAAATTGGACCATAAGACCACCACCATCGTGTTTAGAATTCAATTTGCAATCGATTCATGTACTCACAATTAATTTATATTACGTGTATGAGATTTTGAGAATTGCAGGACTATAGCGTCGACCGAGGCCGACGCTATCTTTTCAAAAATTCAAACGAAGAAGATGAAGTTTATGCGAGATTGGTGCAATGTGAGATGACACTGCTACAAACCATTCGCCTGCTTCCATAACACGTGTGCACTCGTTCGGTTGGTAAAGCGAGGGTTGGAAGCCGTGGTCCCAGTTCGATTCCACCATGACCAAGTGATTTTTACAAGTTTGCAATATTTTCCTATTTTCTTATTTTATTTTAATATTTTCATACAATTTAATTTAACTTTAAATATTTTTGTCATGCATTAAAAAAAACCAAAAAATATTTTTCTTTTTGCATTATTTCAAAATGTTTATTTAATTTTTAAAATTAAAAATATTATTTTTGCATGCATATTTAATTTAATTGCTAATTAATCATTTAAATCACTTTTAATTGATTTTTAATTATTCAATTAACTCTAAAAAATCCCAAAAAATTATTTTAGCATATTAATGTTATTTCCAGCATGAAAACTTTTTCTCATTCAAAAATTATTATTTTTACTAACATTTTTCTTATTCGATTTTGTATTTCCGATTTTTCATCCGCTCACAGTTATCTCGCTTTAACAATTTTATCGTTTTTCATATTATGTAATTGCCTATGGGATGTAATAGTTTAATTAGGACTTTTATTTTCCGCACTTTTCAATTATGTATCTCCCTAAAGCCATGTAATAGCGAGGATTTATCTTTCCGCATTTTACTTTCCGCATTTAATTTCCGCACCCTATAAATCGCTAGTAATTAGGGCGCATGGCAAGACTAAAATTGAACATAGCTCACTCTAATTTTCAAGATAACATATCCGAATCAACACACTTTTTCACACATGCACCCTTTAGGTGATTCTCTCTCGCTGCCTTTACTTAATACAAATGGTCATGTCCTCGAACGTAGGGGTATTCTAGCACCGCTGCCTTCAAAACAAAATCATCATAGTCCCTTCGATACAAAGATCATAGACCCACGATGTCGCCTACGAATACATGATCTTGACCCTCGATTGTCGCCTACGAAAAATGATGATAGTCCCTTCGAATGTGTTAGGATACTTCCTACAAGTTGCTTTCTATGACCATACAATGTCCCTTCGAATGTCCCGCTTACATCCAACGAATAGGGTTACCTACCAACTAATGGTATGGATAGCACTATTCTAAAGGAACGTAAAATAACATGAAAACGACCAATTCTGAGTAGGTAATAAGACTTTTAGTTGCTTGCTCTATCAAAATACTTTTCACACCTCACACTTTTGTCAAAGTTCAAACTCTTTTTCAAAACGAAACATTTCCGAACACTTTGTATACATTCCTACATGAATCATTACAAAGTCAAAGAGAAATGCCTTTTCAAAACATTTTTGTCAAACACACAGAAAGCACATTTTTAAAGTGATCTAAGAGCAACTAAGAGCCCAGATAACTACGGATGGAAAGGGTGCTAATACCTTCCCTTTTCATAACCTTCTCCTTACTCTCGAATCTAACGAAGGTCTTTTTCTCGTACTTTTACCTTCCCTTAATTGGATAAAAGAAAAGTCGGTGGCGACTCTTGCTATCCGTATATTTGCGATACAAAACCTACAAAGTGCTTCACCGTATTACAAAGTTGTTATGTTGTTTAGAAAGATCCAAAGGGTAAAGCTCATCAACTAGGGTCGCACAACCGAGAGGAAATTTGATCCCATTCCGATGCTATATGCTCTTCCTCAATTTCTTAAGTTTCGCTTGGTTGAGCTTCAATTTTCAAGATTCATGGAAAGCTGCGTGATTATGATGAAAATGCTAGGTTTGATTTCCATTTCGGGGCACCTTTTCACGATACTGAGAAATGTATGGCGTTGAAACATTAAGTTCAGGATTTGCTTGATGAAGGGATAATTCGCTTACTCCCACGAGCTGCAAGTCAATATTACCCCAAGTGTCGATGTGACTATTCTGGTTGCTGTTGCGCCTCAAAAGAAAACTTATGCTCCCAAGCAGGATAATCAACAACGAACAAAGGTGCCAAGGAAAATTGATCCTCTCCCGATATCTTATACTGAATTGTTTTCTCATCTTATGAAACTGAAGTTGATTGAATTGCGTACTTGGAAAGTTGATCCAAATAAGTTCAATGCCAACGCCGTGTGCCTTCCATTTTAACGGGCAGGGGCATGATATTGAGAATTGTATGGCTTTCAAGCACATGGTGCAAGACCTAGTTGATTCTGAGGCTTTCAACTTTGGACCAACACCAACACCTGATGCTATTCAGCAACCATTACCAACTTATGCTGACGCTACTATCAATGCTATTGTTAAGGATGAAGGTTTTGACCCGTTAAAGATGTAAATCTTTACAGCTCCTATATCCTTTGAGAAAGGTGTATTCCTGTGTTGTGGTATTGACTATGAAGATTGTATGATCCAGCTTAAGGTTGTAAATCCTTGAGAGATAGAGTGCAAAATCTTCTTGATGCAAAGGTTATCGCTTCAAACCGATGGTCGATTTGGTGCTCCATTGACTCATTGAACGTCAAGACTTCAAGTGCATCATTTGAAGTATAGCCCATTCGAGACTAGTCTCCTAAAATGATGGAAATTTTCAGCTTTATTTTGCATTCTCATTTGTAATCTTTCTTGTTTGTTCTTTACTTACTTGTATGCAAAACTTGTTCATTCTTGAATATTAATCATAATGCAATCGAATATGTTTGTCTTGAATTGATCCATTCGTATTCACTCTTAATTGTTTAAATGCTTTTGATGCTCAACTCTTGTAAATAAAGAAAAACTCTATAGGGAGGATGATTTACTTATATACCAAAAATCTCAAACGGTATTGCTTTCGAATTAAAATCTTGCTGATGATGTACATGCATTGTTTCAAATTCCCAAACACTGGAGATATAAGGGAGTGAAACCCTCGTTAACCCCGTTTGAGCCTTGAAGTAGGAGTTTCTATCTATTAAAAACCTCATTTTTTTTACCGTGGTAGTGTTCAATTAACCTGATCGAGCATTTAAATCTCACCAGGAGAGTACATTCAAGGATCAACCACAATTGTTATCCTTCATTTATCAAGAGGTCGAAGAAAATGGTAGAACCCCAATGGGTATCCTCATTCATTAAAGAATAAGGTAGTCACATCTTAACAAAGAGTCGAATGACTTAATTTCACACGACTTGTTCAAAGAAAAAAAGAAAAAGATAATAAAGAAAAAAAGAAAAGAAAAAAAAAAAAAAAGATGTTGCAAATTGAAGAACAAGGTCGTGTGATCAAATATTAAATAAATGAGGTGAGTGACTACCATGTCCGAGAAGAAGATACCTTGTTGGTCCCAAATTATTGTAAAACTTCCTGTGAAAGGTGGGTGCTCGATTGAGTTAATTGAACGAGAGTGGAGAACATCACGGAGAATGGGTGGGCACAAAATTTTTTGAGCCTTAAATCTTTTTTTCTAAAACCGTGAACCAGGCCATGTTACAACCTTTAAAAGTCCTAATTGAAGCATGAGTTAATTTGAAAACTAAATTGTAACGAGAGTACGGTATCCTGACTCCTAGGAGGCTCGCTAAACTTTTGAGTTGGTATCACTCCATCTTTTTACTTTCTTTGAACAAAAATTCGATGTCTTCACATCTTTTCAATAAATGTTTTAACTTGAAGACAAACGAGGATTTGCATTAGAATTATCATTCATAGAATAAAACATTCTTTGCATATGAATAAGTGCTTAAACATCAAGTAAGCTTGCATAATGAGCATCTGAGGAAAAACTTGATTATCCTGAGGGACAAATTTCTTCAGGGATGTGTCGAAGATTGAACCATTTTTTTTGAAGAGTGTTCCTAATCTGGGGCATGTATTCTATTGACCTGTTGAGTATAAGAGGGCCACTAAGATTGATTTGAGACAAATTGTATGCAAGTTTTGGTTTCAGAGGTTTCTCGAGCTATTGTGTATCACTTTCATTGTTTCAAGAGGTAGATTGCTTAAAGTATCTGCTTTGAGTATGAAGCATCATGTTGAGAATAATAATGGTGTGTTAGCTTGTATTCCATATATAAGACAATTACCCCGATGAGGTTTGGTCTTCAAAATCGTGAGTCTCTCACCTCCGAGAGCACGAGGCAGGAATTGATTATCAAACCCCGCCAAGCAAGGGCAGTATCTCAATGATGGTGCTATTTTGAGAAGAATTATCTCAGTGTTTAATTTCCCTGAAGGGTAAAGAAACATGTTGATGCTCTGTGGAGTGAGCTATGATTAAACCGAGGCAATTACGTCGAGATTCTGATAATCTCACAAAGTGATGATCAATTCGTTGAAGTTATATCAAGATTCAGAAGTCTCTCAAATGATGATTAATCTGAGGCATTCAAGTCGAGATTATATCCCTCAAAGTTTCAATTAAACTGGGGCATTTGTGCCAAGGTTTAATCTCTTCGAGAACCTGTTGATCAAAAGAGAATCTTTTCAGAATCCGAAGATGCAGGGGAAAGTTGTCTGTCTGTAATTCACTCCGTGCTTAGAGATATTGTGACTGTCAACTTGCAGGTATGTGATGGTTATCAGTGTGTAATACGGTGGGAGAACTGACTTTGGAATTTGTTTTGCTTTTTATCGCAAATGTTGCGGATAGTAAGAGTCGCCACCGACTTTTCTATTATCCAATTAAGGGAAGGTGAAAAGAACAGAAAAAAACCTTCGTTAGATTCTGAGTAAGGGAGAAGGTTATGAAAAGGGGAAGGTATTAGCACCCCTTTCCATCCGTAGTTATCTACGGGCTCTTAGTTGCTTTTAGCTCACTTTAAAAATTGCTTTCTGTGTGTGTATTTGAAAAATGTTTTGAAAAGGCATTTCGCTTTGACTTCGTAATGATTCACGCTGGAATGTATACGAAGTGTTTGGAAATGTTTCATTTTGAAAAGTGTTTTAACTTTGACAAAAGTGTGAGGTGTGAAAATTATTTTGATAGAGCAAGCAACTAAAAGTCTTATTACCTACTCAGAACGGTCGTTTTCGTGTTATTTTACTTTCCTTTAGAATAGTTCTATCCGTACCATTAGTTGGTAGGTAACCCTATTCATTGGATGTAAAGGGACATTCGAAGGGACATCGTATGGTCATAGAAGGCAACTTGTAGGAGTATCCTAGCACATTCGAAGGGACGATCATCACTTTTCGTAGGCAACAATCGAGGGACAAGATCATGTATTCATAGGCCACGTCGAGGGACTATGATCTTTGATTCGAAGGGACTATGATGATATGTTTGTAGGCAACGGTGCTAGGATACCTCTACATTCGAGGGACTTGAACATTTATTCGAAAGGCAATGAGAGAGAATAGCTTAGGGGGTGCATGTGTGAAAAGAGTGTGTTGAATTCATATATTTTATCTTGCAATTAGAAGGGATCTATGTTCATTTTTATCCTGCCATACACGCCTAGTTACTAGCAGTTTATATGGTGCAGAAAGTAAATTGCGGAAAGTAAAGTGCGAAAAGTAAATGTCCTATGCTATTACATGGCTTTGGGGCAGTTACATAATATAGGAGTGCGGAAATTAAATCCTAATTAACTATTACATCCCATGAGCAGTTACATAATATCGAAAAAAGAATGTGATAAAATTACAACCGGTAAGCAGATACATAATAATCGGAAAAGATAAGAAATTCGCATAAGAGAAAATATGTTAGTAAAAAAAGGTTTTTGAGTTAGGAAAAAGTTTTTAGGTTAGTAATCCTAATTAAATGACAGAACAATTTTTTGGGAATTTTCTGGATTGGTTTTAATAAGGAAAAGCAATTAAAAGTCAATTTTATGGTTAATTAACAATTAATTAAAATAAGCATGCAAAAATATTAATTTTTATGTTAAAAATTAAATAAACATTTTTCTCGACCTAAATGCAAAAGAAAATATTTTTGGTGATTTTTAAATGCATGAGAAAATTATTTGAAAAGAAACTAAATTGAATAAGAAAATAAGAAAATATGAAAAATATGTTAGTTTGCAAAGTGGTAAAAAGGAATTGTTGGAGCCAAGGATTGAACCCAAGACCTCCGGATATGCCAAGCACATGTTTACTAACCGAGTCAAGCTTGTTGTCTTAGAAACACCGCATTGATTATAAGTGATAACACGTGTTATTTTGGATTTTAAAAGCAAGTCAAACGTGGGCCCCTGTCAACGAGCTTAACGATTAGAACGCCATCCCGCCATGCATGAAGTCAACGGTTCGAGACGTCACCGAGCTAGGCTCCGCTGTCTTCCGCCACCTGCTCCCTAAACCTGCAAAATAAGCGAAATAAAGAGTAAAGAGGGACCCTACCCCCCTAATTCGAGGGTTGCGAGTCTAATGGTGGTGGCCGTTTGGCCTGAAACGACCTGGATCATTCGGTTCAAGCTCTCGATCCAAGCCCTAACAATGGCGCGATTTCACGCCTAAGCTTACATGTAATGCATCAAACAAACTCTAATGGATGTCCTGAGATCATACAAACAATCGAAAATAGTTAGTAATTCATGAATTATGAAAATCAAATTTGAGAATTTTACCAAATCGATGATGCTTGTATGGCACGATCTGGAATGCTTTGGCTTCGTGTAAGGGCTTGATTTGATTGCTGGAAAGCTCAGGAACACGAATGGATCAATGAGAAGGCTTGAAAGTGGCGGCAAGTAGGATTTCGAATTTTGCAACTTTGAGAGAATTTTTGAGAAATTAGGGTTGGCTCATGAGGCTAGGGTTTTGTCCTTTGTACTTGTGGAATGCATTGTGTACTTATAGTGGATGGATTTAGGTCAAGAATCATGAAAAATTATATGCCAATCAATGAGAAAATATTTGATTTGGTATAAAACCAAATATTGCCTTTTTTGATCAAATCTCATTCAATTACTTTCCCAATCAATGCAATTTCAAAATTGACAGCTTGTATGACTTGCTTGGACCTCAAGAATGAGAGAAAAATCCAATTTGCAATTAATTTTGATTTTCTATCTTTTATTTTAATTAAATTGGCTTTTAAATGATTAAAATCCAAAATAAATAGAAAAATAAAAGATAAATTCGTGGCCTTTGGGCTTGGAGGTTCCAAATCAGCTAAGGAACAAGTTTGAACCAAGAAAAGTTAGCCCGCTTGCAAAATTTTGGGTTTTGTCAAGTATTTCTTTGTGCACCTCCTCACAATGCCCAACTTGCGCAAGGTGTATCTTGCTCAATGTTTAACATTTTGGGTGTTATTGGACTTTTAGAAAGCTCAAGATGTCCTCTAAACAACCTCTTTGGTTTCATCTCAATTGAATTTCCATTCTCAAGAACACTTTACAAAAATTGACTTTTGTTGACTTTGAAAAGGACCCAGAATGTTTTGATCCATATCTTCCAAATGAAGCATTTTTTGACCAAGCTTATGAGACATGAAGTTGTAGAGAATTGAATTCTCTTCAAAATGAGTTGTGGTGGAAAAATTTATGAGAAAGTATGTGAAAGTTATGCCTGGTCAATGTTCTGTTGACTTTTTGTTCAAAAACCCTAATTTGGAAACTTTGACTTTTGAGCAATTCTTGACTTTTCTTGATGAATCATGATCAACCCTTGATCAAATGATGAATATCACTTCAAAATATTGATGTTGACCAAAAATCATGAAGTTTGACTGTATGTTGACCACAGCTTGACTTTTGTCCAATACAACTGATTTTCAACCATCTGAGCAATTGTCTGAGGAAACATGACTTGTAAGGCTTGAAACTTGACATGGTGATTCTTTGAAGCATATCATGAGGCATGATGACCAATGGAAATGTTGGAGGCTCACCCTAGCTTGAGGATAGCCAAACCCTAGTTTGGGTTGATTGCTTAGGAGAGGGTTTGTCTGGTCAACCTTGTGAAATCCTCGAGTATGGATATGTGAAATGTCTTGAGAAGTAGGAGGGCAAATTTTGGGTATGATAGTTGTTCCCTATTCAATCTTCTTCACGGAAGGGTTAGATTGGCATGCTTGCCTTTCGTAGCCTGAAGGTAGAAGATGATTGAACACCTGCACCCTTGAAAATTTGCACCGTTGATTGATGATGCATTGGAATGGCCTTATAGATGCCATCCGGAAGTTGTCAATTTTATGGGATTGAGTCGATGCTAGACTCGCGAATGTCGCTTGAATAAGAGAATCGTGGAGATGGGCTTAAGATGCCATTCGAGAAACCGATGTGGGGACGAGTCGACGTTGGGCTCTATAGATATTCTTGAAGATAGAAGGGAGCACGGAGATAGGCTTAAGATGCCATCCGAGAGAATGATGTTGAGTCGCACGTTAGAATTCACGCCTTTGAATGAAGTTATTGGTTTGTATTGGTTTTTAACCAAATATGCAGATTCAAGGTGGAGAGATGTCGACAAATAGTCGAAGATGGGCTTTAGAGGCCATATGTAACGCCTATTTTAATTAGTATTATATTATATTAATATTTTCAATTACCGATCGATATTTATTTTATATTTAGAATGAATATATTAACCGATATATATGATAATATATTTGGCGACATTTTGTTCGTCCAGCTTTTATTCCGCTCGCTTGGTAAAATATTATTTGATCTCGATATTTAATTCCCGAATTATTTGAATTAATTGAATTAATGACATAAGTAGATGTTATTAGTATTTTAAGGATAGTTAGTGTAGGGAGCAATTTTTAGAATTGGGTTTTTCACCCTTGGCTAGTAAGACCACACTTTACAAACCAACTTTCCTCATTTTCTTTCCATTCATAAAAACACCTCTTTGTTTTCCTTCCATTTTCCTCACAAAACCAAACTTGATCATAGAGAAAAGAGAGGGTTTTAAGAAGAAGAAGAGGAGCAAGAGAAGAGCTTGGTTGGTTGTAGGATCTTCAAGAATCATCAAAGCTTGAAAGGTAAGGGGTTTGATTTCTAGCTCATATGGTTAGGGTTTGATAGTATATTTTGGATTTGGGGAAAAATTGATAGTTGGTTTATAGGGTTTTGGTTGGGTGATTGTTGAAATAGTTTAGAAAAGTTGAATTAGGAGTAGGAATTATGGATGTGTTGTTATTAGTATTGTGGTATATGGATGTTGTAGAATGAAAAAGAAAGAAACTATAACTGTAAAATACAAAAGCCAGAAAAACCAGAATTGCAAGTATACAGGGACGAACGTCCCTTATGTGAGGGGAAGGGGAAGGCACGGATTTGTCTGTAATGGTTTTCTTTATGCAGCATTTTTTCTATTTTCTGTCAAACATGTTTCCTGCATAATTTTTGAGAAGAGCTTCTGTTTGTTCAAAATATTCCAATTCCACCTAGTAACATTTTATATCAATAAAATATAATTAGGACATAAGTTAGCCGATTAAATTTAGAACCCGATTATGTTCCGATTTTCCGATTTCGTAATTGACGATGGAGCAAGTGGTTCAATTCAACGAAAATTGACGTGCTAGCTAAGTTCGACGTAGAACGAGTGGTGAGGTTAGCTTTTCAAATTACGAGTTTTACGAGATGACCGAAATAGGCCAATTTATCATAAATTGAATCGGATTGCGTTTTAGTAGATTTAAGGCACGTATGGACAATCCGATTTCGAGGTGGACGATTATGATTAATGCCGGTTATTAGGAATATTTTTCGCAACGATTATAGGTGTTTGACTATTTTTCCATATTTGGAATTTAGTGAACAAATTGATAATGATGTGGTGCGATTAAACATGATGTTGGCGACGATGTATTTATTAATGAATACTTGATGATATGCGATGCGATGATATATGTCTTTGTACATGATGATGTGATGATTATATTGATGTTGTTAATAAATGCTTCTGATTTGTGAATGCATGACTTTTGATGATGATGAATTATATGTGACGTTTTGCATAATGCAAATATGATGCGATGATATATTTATCTCGATTTGGATAAATAATGGCGATGTGGGCTTTATGCCAATTTGATGAGCGATGATGATGTTTTGTGTTGTGTTGTTTTATTGTCGAGTCACATACATTGCATTGGCGATTTATGGATTTTATGCCGCTTACGAGGCTTTTATGCCAAGCGACGAGGCTTTTATGCCAAGTGTTCCTAATTATGGACAAAGCGACGGGTACCACATGCATAACATAGTCGTGTCTCATGGAGTCGATTATGTTTAGGTTTGATTTGTTTGGCGTTGGGTTTTAATTGATGGATGATGTTGAATTGCAATGATATATAATGCTTTGTTTGGTGATGAACATGAAATGAATATAACTCGATAAATTCATGATAACTAGGCGATGAATATAAATGATGAGTTTTGTGATGATGTTTGTGACGATGGGGTTTTATGCCAAGAAGCGACAATGGGCTTTAGCCAATTTGTGATGATTTTATTTATGTTGCTTATGTATTAGCATTGTTTGACGTTGTTGTTTGTTGTGTTGTTTATGATTGCCGTGTTGATTAGTGAAGTATTAACTTGTGACGATTTCGTGGTGAGGAACGTTTATGTGTTGTTGTGACAGTTTATGTCAATAAGGTTATGGAGATAAAGTGTAGATTATACACATTAGTATGAAGATTAAAGTAAGTAAGTTTTGATTAGGTGTTGGAATTACACTTATTAATCTATACCCTTTATAATTCTGAAACTATATATATACTTTATCATGCCTTTAATTATATGTTTTGGAGTATCTCACCCTTTACTTGTTTCTGCTACCTTTATATTGGTAACGCGGTGTTATGAAGACGGAGTTTATAGTCAAGTTAGTCGAGTGTGTCGCCCGATACGTAGCACTCGGGGAATATTTATGTCGCCTTGTTGTTGTTCTTTATTATTATTCCTTTTGTGAATAAGAACCATAATTTATGAAAACATGATTTTGATGAGGAAGTTTAATAAAGAATTTGTTTTGATTTTTATGAGTCAATTTATGATTTCGATGATGCTATGTATCCAAGATTTATACTTTAAAGCAAACTGCTTAAAGCGATTTGGCATTGATGGTGTGACGCCAAGATTTAGTTTATGAAATTTTAAATTACTCGATTTTTGCATATAAAACCTTGGGTAATATTGGGGTGTTACATTAGTGGTATCAGAGCAGGTCGGTCTGTCGGCCAGGTTGTTAATGTGTTTAACCCTTTTGTATGCGACATGTGTGTGAAACACTGTTGGTACTTGCTTGTTTCTATTTGTTTGTCTGCAGAGATGAGTTTGAAACAAATGGGGGAGAAGTTTTACTTCTTGGTGGCGCTTGTGGCTTAGAGGTGGAGCCTCAAGTAGTGTTACGCTTTGGTAACTAGTAGTGTAAATTTGAAGATGCTGTTGTAGTTTGGTGAAGATGGTTTATGTTGCCATCTTGATTGTCGACTGTCTATTGACAAATTGAGGAACTGATCACCCTTAATCTCTTGTTGATAGTAGTCGGGAATTATGTTGGTTGGGATAAACTTGTCTTGCCAGCTTAATACTGTACGAAGCTGATGTGTTTGCACAAGGAGGTGCATGGTTACTTGAGTTATGGGCGAATTTGGATTTTGGTGAGGAACAAGATTTTGGCAAGTGAGCTTTTGTTGTGATTCTTCTAAAGCGTATTGTGAAGATGTGAGTGAATTTCCGCAGTAGTTCGAAGTGAAGTTTTGATGGATTTAGTTTCTGGAACTAGTTGTGATTCGAAGTATCCTTAAGGGATGTTTGCTTCTGAATTAGATTTGAAAAGTCAACTTGAGGATCTGCTTGAGCGTAGTTTGTTTATTCGAGCGGGTCGTGGAGTGCGTTGGTTGTGTTGTTCGAGAAGAACAAAGGTTGCCCGAGTTGGTGTGTCGCTTGCAACAAGGAACGGTGGATATTGAGGACAAGTGTCTACTTCCGAGGATTGATATTTGGATGAATCACCAATTGAGTTTATGTGTTTGGTGAGATCGATGTTATGTCCGCCGCTCATCGCTTAGTGTGAAAGTCAAGATGTTTAGACAATGCTTTTCAAGATAGTGTATGGCCCTCGCAGTAATTGTTGATGCTATTATTGTGGCTAATGCGCCGTATGATTTTGAATGTTCTCAAGTACGTAAGAGTTAGTTCGTGCTCATGGATATTATTTGGTTCACATCAAGTTAAGGAATTGTAGCAAGCATCCAAGCTTTGTGTTATCGAGTGAAGTTAGATCGGTGCATGTCGAGTATTCTAACGAAGGAGTTTAGAACTGCTGGACGGAGTGCCTTAAGTTAATTTAGATGGTGATATTATGGGCGCCCGCCAAGATTTATTTTGTATCTTTTAGGAGACCTCAAGAGGTATTTCAGAGCTTAGAAGTTCCTTATTTTGTATTGTTAGCTTTGTGAGTTGATGGAAGATCTTTTATAAGTTGGTATTGATCGTGGGTACTTTGACTTGAGATGGTTGAGTCACTATTTGGACTTCGCAAATGGGAAGCGAATTGGTTTGAGCCAGTGGAAAGTTTGGCGAATGCTTTGATTTTGGTCTTGTTTAGTACTGAAGTGATCATGCACAAAATCCTCAGCCGAGATGGCTTCCTGGATGGAAGGATCCGGGATAAGTCTCGACCGTCAAGGAGGAGATCTTTGTCCGACTTGGATCTCGGGGAAAGACACGAGGACGGCTTAAGCCCGAGGTGTAGCTCGGCAAGTACTCCAATAGGAACGGTTGAATGGACGTTATGAAGATGAAGAGTTCCTAGAGCCTTTATGAGACGTTTCTAAGTGAATGATTACAAGCTGTAACAGCTAACTCCTTGCCTTCAAAGCCATAGTTAATGAGCTGAGACAGTTACGGAAGGAAAGATATAGCTTCAAGGAAGGAATGATATAAATAGGGCTCCCGCCAGCGCGATAAGCAAGACGATCGCAAGCTTGGAACTTGAGTTACGACACTCGAGCTTCCAAATCCCTAAAATCATTTTAATAAGGTTTTTCCTGCAAGAACATTTACGCCCACCGTGGGGCCCCTGTGAAATCATTCCCTGTGCCGCACAAGCAAAATCACATATACACGACAATGTCTCAAGATCACCAATGATCCACCGGATCTTACTTAGTTGTCGGCAATGATCGATGACCTACGCCAAGATAACAAAACACTTCAGATAACGCTCAAGCCCTTCAATCAAGAGCTTGGACGAGGCAGGATCAAGAAGTAGAACCTCCGAGCCACAACCTTTGTCTCGTGTAACCGGGAGGATGCCGCCCGATAATTTCAAACCTCGATCGGCATCATACGATGGCAAGACGGACCTCAGAGCACATCATCGCCGTTAACAACACGATGGCACTTATTGAGCAACCGACCCTCAAGTGCAAGTCGATGGCCGGTACCTTCGAGAGTCTCTTGCCCGGTATATGGGGCTTCCCTGTCTCGTAGTGAGCTATCGTGATTTCAACCGAAAATCATTCACAATTCTCCTAATCATCATCGCAAGGTAGCCAATACCTCCTCTTCAATGTGAAATACTTCCGAATCTCTCGTGGACTTCATGGCTAGATTCAAAGAGGAGACTATCAAGGTCTCACATCCTAACCAGAGATATTTGTGGTCATGCTCAAAGATGGCCTTAAGGGACGCTCAATGAGTCCTTAGCCCAAAAGCCCGCCAAGAGCATGGACGAGATCATTACTCGGCCGAAAGCACGTGAAGGAGAAGAAAGTAACATGGAAAAGCGAGCTCGAGATTCTAAAGATGGGGACGGACGTGATTTAACGAGTCCAATCACGGATAATGCCACCACCCGTGAACGAGCTCGAGACAAACGACCTCCGCCCACGATCGGCCGGTTCCGTGGAGACGCTTACACCCTCAATACCGTAGGAAGATATCCTCCGGACGTCATCATTTAAAGTCGCCACCCACCCAAAGTAAGTGGACTGTTAACACTGTTCTAGGAAGTGATCCAGGAGCATGGTGTGAGTTTCATCGTCTGAAGGGGCATGTAACACCCCAATTCTACCCAAACTTTTATATGCAAAAATCAGAGTAATTTTAAAATTTCATAAATTAAATACTGAGGCGTTACACCATCAAAAACAACTCACTTTAAAACAGTTTACTTTAAAGTATAAATTTCGGATACATAGCATCGCAGGAAAACATAAATTGGTTCATAGAAATCAAAACATCTCCTTTATTGAGTTCCTCATCAAAATCATGTTTTTATGAATTATGGTTCTTATTCACAAAAGAAATAATAACAAAACAACAACAACAAGACGACATAAGTATTTCCCGAAAGTGCTACGACGAGCGATAACCGACTGACTAATGCAGCCTATAAACTCCATCTTCATAACCTGCACGTTACCAATATATAGGTAACGGCGAAACAAGTAAAGGGTGAGATACTCCAAAACATACAATTAAAGGCATGATAAAATATATGTATATATATATATATATATATATATATATATAGTTTCGGAATCATAAAGGGTATAGATTAATAATTGTAATTCCAACACATAATCAAAACTCACTTACTTTACTCGTCATCCTAATGTGTATAATCTACACCTTATCACCATAGCCTCATCGGCATAAAACGTCGCAACAACACATAACCCTCCGTCACCACGAAGTCGTCACAAACTAATACATCACTAATTAACACGGTAGTCTTAAACAACAACATCAACCAACAACATTAAATAATGCTAGTAATATAAGCAATATAACAAATCATCACAAATTGGCTAAAGCCCATCTTCGCTTTTGGCATAAAGCCCATCATCACAACATCATCACAAAATATATCATCGCAATTCAATATCATCCATCAATCAACAAAACCCAACGCCAAACAACTCAAACATAAACATAACCGACTCCATGAGACACGACTATGTTATGCATGTGGTACCCATCGCTTTGTCCGTAATTAGGGACACTTGGCATAAAGCCGATCTTCGCCGGCATAAAAGCCATCATCGCTGCATAAAAGCCATCATCGCTCATAAAAGCCCTTCGCTTATGAAATGTATGTGACTCGACAATAAAACAACACAACACAAAAACAACATCTTCGCTCATTTAAATTGGCATAAAGCCCACATCACCATAATTTATCCAAAACAAGATAAATATAACATCGCATCATAATTGCATTATGCACACATCACTAATAAATTCATCAAAAGTCATGCATTCACAAATCGGAAGCATTTATTAACAACCTCAATTTAATCATCACATTGCACATCAACAAGTATTCTTTAATAAATACACCATCGCAAAACTTACGCTTATTAACACCGCACCGCTATCAATTAATTCGCTAAATTCAAAACGGAAAATAGTCAAACACCTATAATCATCACGAAAACCATTCCTAACAATCGGTATTAATCATAATCGCCGACGCTTAAATCGGATTGTCCATACGCACTTTAAATCTACTAAAACACCGTCCGATTCAATTTTACCGAATCGCTTATTTCGGTCGCCAGAAAACTCGTAATTTTTAAAACTAACCTCACCACTACGTTCTACACGCCAAACTTAGCTAGCACGTCAATTTTCGTTGAATTTGGAGCAACTTATCTGTCCGAATTTACCGGAATCGAAAATCAAACATAATCGGGTTCCAAATTTAATCGCTAACTTATACCTTAATTATATTTAATATGTACCAAAGGTTGCTAGGTAGAATTGGCATACTAAGAACAACCAGAGCTAATTACAAGAATTAAATTATGCAGTTTCATTATTGATAGTAAACGGCAAAGTTCGGTTTACGGCAAAACTAAGAAGGAACAAACCATTTTTTTTGTGCCTCCTTCCCTAAAGCCACGTTCTTTCCTTATATCAATATGAGGCGGCTGCCTAAGTAATGAAGGAGACCATCTCCATTGCCTCACCCCCCCTAATCCTTCTTCCATCATTTTCATTCCCTGTGTTTTTTTTTTTAGTTTAAACAGTTTTCTTCATTTTGTTTTTGTTTGTTTTTCTTTTCTTATTTCATTTTAGTTCTTCATTTCCATTTAACCCAATAATTTTCATTTAACCCAATAGTAATACAACCACAACAACAACTATACTTCAAAATCAACTCCTCTAATCTCTATCAAAATCACCCCACAACACTCATAAATCCTAAAGATCAAGTTTATCCCAATTCAAAAATATACCAATCAAACCCTAATTATAAGAATTGGAAGATCAAACCCCTTACCTCTAGCTTGGAGATGATCCATGGTGATGCTAACAATCCCAACCTCAAGCTCTTGCTCAATATCTTCCTCATCATCTCCTCTTGTTCTTCTCCTCCCAAAACCCTTCTTTTCCTTTCAAGTTTCTATTTTAGTTTTGTGTTCACAATGGAAGGAAAATGAAAGAAAATGGGTTTTATAACTATGTTTCTTACTAGATTCCAAATTCCCATGCTTGGTTTTGGTATGTTAGGTTGGAAAGAAAAACAAGGAAAGTGTTTGGATGGAAAGAAAATGAGGAAATTGGTTTTATAATAACCTTACTAATAAACTAAGGTGTAAACCCAATTCCTTCCCAATTAATCCTCATACTCTTAATTAATTAATATAATCAATTCAATCAATTAAAATAATTCCGGGGAATTAAATATCGGATCCGAATAATATTTTACCGGACCGAACAGAACGTCGCCAGATAAATTAATAGATATATTAATTAATATAATTATTTTCGTCGCCAAAACAAATCGTCAAACGGTAATTCAAAATATTAATATAATATAATATTAAATAAAACGGCTATAACTCTCCCCACTTATAAATTTTTCGTCTCGAAATTTCACCAAAACGAACAAACGGACATGCCTACGCATTCGTCCACCAAATCCTCGCCAATTAAACAACATACACAATACACCAAACACAAGGGTATCTCCTAACCACAACGCTCACACAAGAACAACCATGCCGAGATGCAAAGCCCATACAATGCACTCGACAACCAACTAGCACCCAACAACTAAACAAGTCAGAAACACACCGGTTCACCGTAACCAAACAAACAAGATCGGTACTATCTCAACGCCTCAACCATAGAATTAGTCACACACTCAACCGACACCGAAAACGAGTCATCAAAGATAGGAACATAAAGTCCTACAACACAACACTGTCACCATCGCTAAAACGAAAACAACAAAATGGTTATACAAACCAAAACTGAAACAATTGGAAAAGGATAGAATCACACGTGCTTCACAACCACGAAATAGATACCTTCACTCACGCATAAGCATGAACTCAAGAATCACACTTGCAGCTATCACTTTCATTCCAGAAAATCACAAGGTCACATCATCCTTGTAGATCACCAACGTACAACCCTTGAACAAAACAAGTTATTCAAACATAACAGATAAAGAATACACTACCCACTCTAGGGTTTAAACAGACGACTCATGACTATAACTTCACTAGTCCAAAACCAACAATCTCGCATACCGCTAAACAATTCAATGCTCGATATCTAAACCATGCTACGTCACTTCTATGCATAAGATGCCAACCATAAAACAACTTGGTTAAACCTCAACTTCACAATTACTCAAAACGGATAGTTCAAAGCGTAAACCCATCAAGACACCTCGCAACATCAACTTCACAACTCAAGAATCACTCTTTCATTCTCGATTGATCAACGCCCATTGGTCCTCTATAATACACGATATAGTTTGACCTCTTCCAATACTGTCCAAATATTCCACTTGTGAAACTTTGACGTATACACTTGACTTCAACGAAGTCTCCTCTTATAACAATTCCCAAATTATGTAAAAAGTAATCACCATCCTTGCATTATCGCAATGATCAATACAGCTCTTACCGAAACACCTTTTCATCACTTTCAATCTGTAAAAGTGGTAATTCAAACCAAAACACTCTCTCAAGAACTCAACCCATCAACGTCGTCTCATACTACTGAAATTACGAAACAAGTTGAACTTAGAACCACAACATAAACTTTACGGAATCCAACACGAACACCGTCGCGACCGACTTCAGTCACAGATAGAACATTCTCCTTTATAAAACATCAATCATCTTAAAGTATCTGTGGTTACCAACTCATCACAAATTCCTTACCATCAAGACTTATCTTAGTCACAAACCAATAATTCAACACGACTATTAGTATTCAATAAAATCCATATGTTGGTAGCGAATAAATCCTTAACAACCTTCGGAGCTTAATCTCAACAAGTGTCCCAAAAACAAACATGCAACATTCTTCAAAATAACAATTCCCAAATCAGATAATCTTGGGTTAACCGCGATATCAACATACTAAACTCAACACTGCATTTAAGTCTCTTTATAGATTGCACTCAAACTTGAATTGTCTTCAACAATTCCAATCTCCTCGTTGTTAACATCTGCACTCTAAAATTCCAAATGATCACAACAAGGATCAACCTTTAACTCACAAGTTCGACCATTTCTACTTATGAAATTCAAATCGTTCCAAGGTAGTAATACACTTTTCCAACTCTATGTCGAAATACATCTTAAGTCCAAAATGGAATATCACAATACGCCGCACAAGGTTCTTCAGTACTAAACAAAACCAAAATCAAAGCATTCGCTAAACTTTCCACTGGCTTAAACAAATTCGCTTCCCACTGCGAAGTCCAAATAGCAACTTAACCACTCAAATCAAAGTACTCACGATCAAAACCAACTTATAAAAAGGATCTTCCGTCAAACTCACAAAGTTAACCATCCAAAATAAAGGAACTTCTAAGCTCTGAAATAACCCCTTAAAGTCTTTTACAAGATACAAAATAAATCTTCACGGAACCGTCCAAAATATCACCGTCTAAGTTGCTTACATAAGGCACTCACGCCCAACAGTTCAAAATTCTATCCTTAAAACACTCGACATACACTGGTCTAACTTCACGAGTGATACACAACGCTCGGCTGCGCGCCACAATTCCTTGACTTGATGTGAACCAATTAATATCCATGAACACGAAATAACTCTTACAGCTACTCATGAGAGCACTGTCCGAACATCCAAAAATCATACCTGACGCATTAGTCACACTAATGACATCAACAAATACTCGCCATGACCATACACTATCTTGAAAAACATAGTCTAAACGTCTTCGGTTCTCACACTAACCCATAGACAGCCGACTTCACATCGATCTCACTAAACAAAAATTCCAAGTGACCGTTCATCCAAATATCAATCCTCAAGTAGACACTGTCCTCAATATCCACTTCATACCGCCTACAAACGATACACCAACTCGGTAACTTTGGCTCTTCTCGAACAACACAATGTAGCACTCCACGGTAACACGCTCGAATAAACAAACTCTACTCAAACCAATCCTCAAGTTGACTTTTCAACTCTAACTCAGAATCAAACATCCTTTAAGGATACATCAAATCACAACCCGTTCCAAAAACTAAATCCATCAAAGCTTCACTTCGACCATCATGTAATTCACTTACATCTTCACAATAAGCTTCGAAGAATCACAACAAGAAGCTCGCACAAAATCTCGCTTCCCAAAATCCAAATTCGCCACAACTCAAGTAACCATGCACTACCTTGTGCCAACACATCTGCTTCATACACTATTAAGTTGGAAAGACAAGTCTATCCCAACCAACACAATTCCCGACTACTATCAACAAGAGATTAAGGATGATCAGTCCCTCAATTTGTCAATAGACAGTCGACAATCATGATGGTGACATAAACCATCTCTACCAACTACAATAGCGTCTTCAAACTTACACTTCAAGTTATCGAAGCGTAATAATCGCTGAGACTCCATCCTAATCCACAAGCGCCACCAAGAAGTAAAACTTCTCCCAACTTGTTTCAAACTCATCTCTCAGACAAACAATTTGAAACAACAGTACCGATGTTGTTTCCCACACATGTCGATACAACAAGATTAAACACACTAATAACTTGGTCGATGCATCGACCGCTCGATACCACTATTGTAACACCTCAATTCTACCCAAACTTTTATATGCAAAAATCGAGTAATTTTAAAATTTCATAAATTAAATATCGAGATGCTAACCATCAAAACAACTCACTTTAAACAGTTTACTTTAAAGTATAAATTTTGATACATAGCATCGCAGAAAACATAAATTGTTCATAGAAATCAAAACATCTCCTTTATTGAGTTCCTCATCAAAATCATGTTTTTATGAATTATGGTTCTTATTCACAAAAGAAATAATAACAAAACAACAACAACAAGACGACATAAGTATTTCCCGAAAGTACGTGACGAGCGACACCGACTGACTAAAGCAGCCTATAAACTCCATCTTCATAACCTGCACGTTACCAATATATAGGTAACTATAAACAAGTAAAGGGTGAGATACTCCAAAACATACAATTAAAGGCATGATAAAATATATGTATATATATATATATATATATATATATAGTTTCGGAATCATAAAGGGTATAGATTAATAATTGTAATTCCAACACATAATCAAAACTCACTTACTTTACTCGTCATCCTAATGTGTATAATCTACACCTTATCACCATAGCCTCATCGGCATAAACGTCGCAACAACACATAACCCTCCGTCACCACGAAGTCGTCACAAACTAATACATCACTAATTAACACGGTAGTCTTAAACAACAACATCAACCAACAACATTAAATAATGCTAGTAATATAAGCAATATAACAAATCATCACAAATTGGCTAAAGCCCATCTTCGCTTTTGGCATAAAGCCCATCATCACAACATCATCACAAAATATATCATCGCAATTCAATATCATCCATCAATCAACAAAACCCAACGCCAAACAACTCAAACATAAACATAACCGACTCCATGAGACACGACTATGTTATGCATGTGGTACCCATCGCTTTGTCCGTAATTAGGACATTGGCATAAAGCCGATCTTCGCCGCATAAAAGCCATCATCGCCATAAAAGCCATCATCGCTGGCATAAAAGCCCTTCGCTATGAAATGTATGTGACTCGACAATAAAACAACACAACACAAAACAACATCTTCGCCATTTAAATTGGCATAAAGCCCACATCACCATAATTTATCCAAAACAAGATAAATATAACATCGCATCATAATTGCATTATGCACACATCACTAATAAATTCATCAAAAGTCATGCATTCACAAATCGGAAGCATTTATTAACAACCTCAATTTAATCATCACATTGCACATCAACAAGTATTCTTTAATAAATACACCATCGCAAAACTTACGTTTATTAACACCGCACCGTTATCAATTAATTCGCTAAATTCCGAAAACGGGAAAATAGTCAAACACCTATAATCATCACGAAAACCATTCCTAACAATCGGTATTAATCATAATCGCCGACGCCGAAATCGGATTGTCCATACGCATTTTAAATCTACTAAAACACCGTCCGATTCAATTTTACCGTAAATCGGCTTATTTCGGGTCGCCTCGTAAAAACTCGTAATTTTTATAAACTAACCTCACCACTACGTTCTACACGTCAAACTTAGCTAGCACGTCAATTTTCGTTGAATTTGGAGCAACTTACTCCGTCGCCGAATTTACCGGAATCGGAAAATCGAAACATAATCGGGTTCCAAATTTAATCGGCTAACTTATACCTTAATTATATTTTATATGTACCAAAGGTTGCTAGGTAGAATTGGCATACTAAGAACAACCAGTAGCTAATTACAAGAATTAAATTATGGTGTTTCATTATTGATAGTAAACGCAAAGTTCGGTTTACAAAACTAAGAAGGAACAAACCATTTTTTTTGTGCCTTCCCTAAAGCCATGCTCTTTCCTTATATCAATATGAGGCGGCTGCCTAAGTAATGAAGGAGACCATCTCCATTGCCTCACCCCCCTAATCCTTCTTCCATCATTTTCATTCCCTGTGTTTTTTTTTCGTTTAAACAGTTTTCTTCATTTTGTTTTTGTTTGTTTTTCTTTTCTTATTTCATTTTAGTTCTTCATTCCCATTTAACCCAATAATTTTCATTTAACCCAATAGTAATACAACCACAACAACAACTATACTTCAAAATCAACTCCTCTAATCTCTATCAAAATCACCCCACAACACTCATAAATCCTAAAGATCAAGTTTATCCCAATTCAAAAATATACCAATCAAACCCTAATTATAAGAATTGGAAGATCAAACCCCTTACCTCTAGCTTGGAGATGATCCATGGTGATGCTAACAATCCCAACCTCAAGCTCTTGCTCAATATCTTCCTCATCATCTCCTCTTGTTCTTCTCCTCCCAAAACCCTTCTTTTCCTTTCAAGTTTCTATTTTAGTTTTGTGTTCACAATGGAAGGAAAATGAAAGAAAATGGGTTTTATAACTATGTTTCTTACTAGATTCCAAATTCCCATGCTTGGTTTTGGTATGTTAGGTTGGAAAGAAAAACAAGGAAAGTGTTTGGATGGAAAGAAAATGAGGAAATTGGTTTTATAATAACCTTACTAATAAACTAAGGTGTAAACCCAATTCCTTCCCAATTAATCCTCATACTCTTAATTAATTAATATAATCAATTCAATCAATTAAAATAATTCCGGGGAATTAAATATCGGATCCGAATAATATTTTACTGGACCGAACAGAACGTCGCCAGATAAATTAATAGATATATTAATTAATATAATTATTTTCGTCGCCAAAACAAATCGTCAAACGGTAATTCAAAATATTAATATAATATAATATTAAATAAAACAAGCATAGGCACACCACGTAATCCTCGTGATAATTCGGAGGGAGATCAAAAATTAATTCAAAGAGGAAAGCTATCAACATATGTGAAGGAAGATCCTGGCGGACCAGAAACGGATTCATCCCTCACGACGAGATCTTGCTCGACTCCCTACCCAAGAAAAAGGGCAATGGAAGAGGTAAAGGAAGCAAGGTCAACCCGCATACTCTAAACACCATCTCGTGGGATTGCAGGAGGAGGCTCCACTAGTTCAGCCAAAAGATATGCTCGGGCTCCGGTGTACTTCAGATTGGAACTTTGAGGTTTGATCCCGGTGGTAACCTTCTGGGAAGATGCCAAAGAAGTTCTTCCACATGAAAACGACCCAATGGTGATCGAGGTGCGATCCGGATTGGGGCGCAAGCGGTGTTAATCGACCGAAGTCCGCTGGACGCCCCCCGAGGCCTTCAAAGGTATGGGTTTCGAGCCAAATGAGTTGTTGCCTTCAATGAACTCTTGTAGGATTCTCCAGCAGGTGTGTCGGGTATCTCCCCGATCAACTACTTTTGAGAAGGAGAAAATGCCAAGGCCGATGTGTTAGGTATTTGGTGGTTAACGATCGTCACCCTACAACATTATCGTCGGGCGACCTTCATTTAATGCACTTGAAGCGGTATTGTCAACACCGTTTTGACTATGAAGTATCCTCTCAAGAACGCTTTGGTTATCCGTGGGGACCGTGGTTTGGCCCGTGTTATAAGGGACCGAAGCTAAGAAAAGGTCGGGTCCATCAAGCCTCTCCAAACACTAAGTCGGCATGGTCGACATTGATCCAAGAGAAAGGACGGGAGGATGGACTTACTCCTCAGAGGAGGTCAAAGATGTTCGATCGCCCATTGCCCTCGCAAATTACCCATCTCGAACGCAGTTGACAAAGGAGGAGGAGACCGAGATAGTCCGGTATTAAGGCAAAATCTAGACCTTTTGCTTGAAGCCGATATGCCGCATAGATCCCGAGATCATGTGTCATCATTTGTCAATTGATCCCTGACCGCCTGTCACAAAGGAAGCGGAAGATGGGGAAGAAAGGGACAGAGGAAGTAGGAAGTTGTTGAAAGTCGTTTCGTGGAAAGAGGTACAATACCCAACTTGGCTATCAAACGTTGTTATGGTGAAGAAGAAAATGGCAAGTGGAGGATGTGTAGACTTCACCGACCGAACAAGGCATGTCCGAAGGATCCATATCCACTACCTCACATTGACCGTTGATCGACAGCTCTTCCGGTTTCGCCCTAAGTTTTTGATGCGCACTGTGGTACAATCAAATTGATGAACCCTACCGATCATTCAAAATTCTTCATGACGGAGCGAAGAATTTCTATTACGTAGTTATGCCGCTTGTTTGAAGAACGCCGACCTACCGAGACCGATGGATATGGTGTTTGCCTCGATTGGTCGCAATATTGAAGATATGTAGACGACATGGTGATAAAACCACGCCGGAGGAAGACCATGTGATAGACATTAGGAGACCTTCGCGGTTCGGAATTCAATATGCTTGAACCCGCATAAGTGTACATTCGAGTTCGCCGGCAAGTTCCCCGGTTTCATGCTCACAAATCGTATCGAGGCCAATCCAGATAAGTGCCAGCGATCATCGACATGCGAAGTCCGACTGATACGAGAAGTACTTAACCGGCCGCTTGGCTGCTTGTCTCGCTTTTGTCTTGTGCAGCGATAAATCCATTCATTTCTTCTCGCAATCAAGAAGAGAGCTCGCTTGAATGGACGGAAGCATGTGAAGAAGCATTCGCTGGTGTAAAGCAATTGTCGCCGGCACCTCCTGCTAGTCCGACCCAAAGAAGGTTCTCAATTGACACTTTACCCGGCAAGAATCAAGGAGCAACCGCCTCCGGTTGGTACAGACACGGATGAAGGAGAGCGTCCCAGATATTTTGTGAGTAAGGTATTAAAAGGGCAGAGGCCGTGTACCGTAAGATAGAGAAGTTGGCCTTGGCCAGGACTACTGACGAAAGCTCATTACTTCCTTGACACCCGTCTGTGTGAAGACTAACTTTCCTTTGAAGCGTGTGTTTAAGAAGCCGGACCGGCCTAAGGATGGTGTCCCGGCCGTGGAACTATCGGAGTATGAGATCGCCACCTCGCATCAAAGATCAAATCCCAATCTCTAGCCGATTTCATGGTGGAACTTGTCTATTCGCCAGAGAGGATGTTACTCAAGTGGATTCTCGTCTGCCGATGGCTCCTCTAATCTCAAAGGTAGTGGCAGGGTAGTTCCGAGGGTCCAGAGACATGGTGCTTGAATATTCTTTATGCTTCGGATTTTCTACGAGCAACAACCAGCAGTAATACGGCTTTGCCGCCGGTCCGAGGTTAGCTTGAAGTGGGGTGACACACTTGCCGTCCGCATGCATTCACAACAGGCCGACAAGTGGACGGGTCGCTTTAAAGGACCCCATTTTGAGAAATATTTGCAAATGTCGCTTCATTGAGTCGGCAGCTTAAGGTTTTTGAAATATGTCATGTGGCCCGAAGAAAATACTGAGCCGATGTACTATCGCTGTTGGCTAGTTCTAAAGATTCCGGATGAACAAATCGGTCATCCGTGAGGTACTTCAAAGGCCTGTGGAAAAAGGAGAACTCGCAATACGTGAGATAGATGGCGGTGGATGAGCCCGATCGCTCGCTATCTACAACAAGAGAGGTTACCAAGACAGAGAAGGCCAAACGAATCAAGAAGATTTCATCTCTTTGTAATGGAGTCCGGAAACTATACCTGGGTCGTGGCAGCCCCATGTTACTGTGTGTCAAGAAGATATGTCAATAGTGATGAAAGAAGTTCATGAGGGACTTGTGGAAATCATGGAGGAGGAAGGGCTTTGGCTGGTTGATCTTAAGGGCCTGTACATCGGCCTACGTTAACAAAAAGATTGTCTGAATATGTGGCACAATTAATAAAATGCCGACGCTCGCTTCCCCGATTCACACACCATCCGAGTTCTTGCATACCGCTCGTGCCGTGGCCTTTTATCGCAATGACATCCCGGTCCATTCCTGTGGCTCCGGACGCTTGAAGTTCCCGATCGTAGCGGTGGATTATTTTACTAAGGGTGGAAGAAGCCGTGTCCCGGATCTCGCGGACCGGTTCGGCGTTTTATTGAGAAGCATCATCCGCCGATTTGATTACCTCGGATCATTGTCTCGACAACGGGCACAATTTGCAAGTACTTCGTAGTAGAGTTCGCAAGGAGCTCGAATCCAAAACAAGTTTATATCCGAGAGCATCCATGTGCAAATGGGCGTGCCGAGCCAACAAGGTCATACTTAATGCGATAAAAAGAAGTGGATTCGCCAAAGGATGGGCACAATGCCTACATGAAGTCTTATGGGCATACCATACCACCATCCATTCCACAACGCAAGAGACCTTTTCGATGGTTTTGGAGCCGATGCCATGATTCCTGTAGAAGTGGTTTTACCTTCTTGGCCGAGAAAATTTTGAAGAAGAGGCCAATAACCAAGCTTTGAAGGAAGAGGCGGATTTCTTGACGAGATAAGGGACACGCCCATGTTAGGAAGTGGCAACAAGGAGAATGACTGACGCCCAACTCATGAGTGAAGCAATGAGGGTTCAAGGTTGGAGATTTGGTACTTAAGAAGATAACCGATCCTACCAAGAAGGGTAAGCTAGACCCCAACCGAGGGACCACCTGTGGTCTCAAAGAATTGCAAAACGGAGCCTATAAATTGGAAACGTTGGACGGATCGAATTACCAAGGACTTGAATGTTGCAAGTCTTAAGTTTTATTTTAGTTAAATATCTTTATGTAAAAATAATTGGTGTACTTTTTCCTAGGCAAGGGCCGTGGTTTTTAATGAGGCATCTATCTAATAAATTATATTGCAAGATCCGACCAGAAAGAAATGGCGACGTCGCTAAGCTCGGTCTATGATCGCCTTCACCACGGAAAGGCTCGCTCCTACGCCGAATACCCTTGGTCAACCTCGCTGAGGCTCAACCCTATGGCGACGTGTCGCTAAGCTCGGCCCATGATCGCCTTCACCACGAAAGGCTGCTCCCACGCCGAATACTCCTTGGTCAACCTCGCCGAGGCTCAACCCTATGGCGACGCTCGCTAAGCTCGATCTATGATCGCCTTTCACCACGGAAAGGCTCGCCTCACGCTGAATACTCCTTGGTCAACCTCACTGAGGCTCGAACCCTATGGCGACGGGTCGCTAAGCTCGGTCCATGATCGCCTTCACCACGAAAGGCTCGCTCCTACGCGGAATACTCCTTGGTCAACCTCGCTGAGGCTCAACCCTATGGCGACGCGGTCGCTAAGCTCGGTCTATGATCGCCTTCACCACGGAAGACTGCCTCGCACGGATGCCTTCCGGCCAAGCTCCGGCCGGGCTCAATCAATTTCGATCATCCCTATAGAGGCTCGACCGGCATGAGACTCGAACCGCTGATGAGCAATCTTCAAACGAATGGAACAAAACATTTTATCAAGTTGCATCTAAACGCTCCTTAACACTTTCTTCGCCCCAAGTCGGGATTGACAAGAGATGCGTGTTACTTAACAAATGTTATGTGTTCTTTTCAAAACCACTAGGATTGCTTGTTGCATCCTCGTGGTTTCGGGGCCGAATATCACATAAAAGTTCGCAACTAGACTCGGAGGATTGGTAACAAAAATTCGTAAAGCAATTAAAATAGCCCAAGAGGCTAATATTCAAAGTACAAATTGCATATTGCATAAGTTCCGGCAGGCTAATATTCAAAATACAAAACGATCCGCCACAAGGATGACTAACTATGAAAACAAAAGAAGAAGTCGTGGATTGGGGTCAACAGATCGCATCCATCTTAGCGCTTTCGCTAATAGTGGTCTCACCCATCTTCGCCAACCTCCACCGCCTCCCATCCACAATGGTCTTGAAGTAATCAACCTCCGAGATATCTAGGTCGGGGTATAAGCAGTTGACTTGAGCTTTGGCACGATCAAAAGCCAAGTCCCCGACATCCAGCATACCCATCTGGGATTTCTTCAGTGCTTCCTTTAGCTCGGAGCATGATTTTTCAGAATCCTGGAACTTGTTAGACATCCGGCAAGCTCATCTTCCAAGGTCTTTATCCGCATCGCTTTCAATTCTTCTCTTCAAGGTTTGAAATGTCATCGGCAGCCTCCGAGAGTTTGTTCTTGAATGCATTGTTAGCATTGAGAAGGAACTGCTCGTTGTCAGCTAACCTTTTGACCTCTAACTCCAAATCGCCTTTTCTTCTCCACGCGATCACCGACTCGAACAAGCTGGTGAGTACAAGACACCTCATCGTATGAGCTCACTGCTTAGTGATCCGTAAGCCTAGACCGGCCTTTGTTCACATGGTATTTAGATGATCATACAAACTGAGGCCGCAAAATCAGAGACCGTAATGATTTTCAAGAGGCATGATCATGGCTGCCCAGATCCTTTAGCAAATTGAGATGGCCCACGAAAGTTAGTCTCATTCCCCATAACGGTCTTTTTTTGATAGGCTCGGGGCTGCTCTGGTTCGCAGGCGCTTTTAGTGGGGAAGCAGAGAATGATTGTTTCGAGCAGGTCACGGTCGACGTTTTTTTTCTGATTACGTGACTTCCATCCGCCAAATTGATTTGGACTCGAAGGTCCGCCAACATCCATCCGAAAGCAAATGAGCCGCCATCGCCTTCTTCTCGTCTTTCATTGACATATCACCATTTTGTCTCATGGAAAACTAACAAGGAGTAAGCATACAAGTAAAGAAAATAGAATAAAGCTAAATGAAAGCTACCTAGGAAGTCGAGGACTTCTCGTGAGGTAGGGCAAGTAGATCCTTGACCCGGATCGGTCTCAAGGAGTCCGAATTCTAGGAAAGGATCTCGTAATCGCCGTACTATCATAGTCAAAACCGTAAATAGGAAGCGGATCACAAGTCCAATAAAGGGGAACTTATGATGCCCATCCGCTCCATAAATAATATAAGGGCACCGGACCCACATCTAACCTGAGGAAACGCTCTTTGTAGCCCTGAAATTGAGGTGTAGGCTTGAGGAAACTTTTTGGGATGCCGATAGCAACCTCAGCCTGTGTCGTGCTTTTTATTTCAAGAAGGAAAAGAATGCACTAACGGTGGGGTTATAGATAGGCTCGCATATTATTTCAAAGGTTCGATGAAGCCCCAAATCATAGGACGGAGTTGAGGAGCAAGGTTGATGGTACAAGGATATCGGTCTCAAGTCGGAGAAGGGGAATTGAATGTCAAACTCTTCGATCACCCCAAAGATAAAAGTAAAACCACTGGTTTGACCTCCCGAGGACGGATCATGCACACTTTCCTGCACTCACAAGACCTGTAATCACGCCATCTTCGCCTCAGACAGACACCCTTAAAGAGCGAGGCAATTTCTTCATCTTGTATTAGGCTCGCTTAAAGCCTACTTCTCCTTTGATCGACGATTGGTTTCCATTATAAGCTCCACCGAACTCAAGAGTCGTGGTCGAATCACTTTAAGTAAAACTTCAAAGGCAAACCCTATCCGTGACTCTTTAGGTCGCTTATTCTTTGAGCATTGCTCATCTTGCGATGCATTCCTCAAACAGGTTTTTCGCCTCGCTTAAGTGGATTTTATGACCAAAATCATCGCATTCCCTAATGATGACCATGTTTAGAATGAAACAAAAAGCAATGTAGAGAAAAGAGGATACCCGAGTTTGATGATCGATCGATCGAAAGGATGTGTTTTGAAGTAATCGACGCAAAGAGCGCAGAGGATTTGGAGATTTGTAGAGAAAGATTTGAGAGCAATTAAGGAAATATAATGAGTAGGAAAGGAGGCGTGAAATCGTTTTCCTATTATAGGCAATCACGCAAAATATGCAAATGACGTTGATCGGTGTCACGTGAGTCACGTGTCACACTTTGGAAAGTTTGAAAATGTAACACATCTCGCTAAGGGATTAAGGGTTCAAACTGTTTGGTCGACACGGATTCAAGAAGCTTAAAACCGAGCGACCAAGGGGGCTTATGATCATGCACAAAATCCTCAACCGAGATGGCTGCCTGGATGGAAGGATCCGGGATAGGTCTCGACCGTCAAGGAGGAGATCTTTGTCCGACTTGGATCTCGGGGAAAGACACGAGGACGGCTTAAGCCCGAGGTGTAGCTCGGCAAGTACTCCAGTAGGAACGGTTGAATGGACGTTATGAAGATGAAGAGTTCCTAGAGCCTTTATGAGACGTTTCTAAGTGAATGATTACAAGCTGTAACAGCTAACTCCTTGCCTTCAAAGCCATAGTTAATGAGCTGAGACAGTTACGGAAGGAAAGATATAGCTTCAAGGAAGGAATGATATAATAGGGTTTCTCGGGATAAGAAAGACGATCGCAAGCTTGGAACTTGAGTTACGACACTCGAGCTTCCAAATCCCTAAAATCATTTTAATAAGGTTTTTCCTGCAAGAACATGAAGAACCTTGTGCAGTATATTATGATATTATATTTTGGAATTGAGATGTATTTCGGCGTAGAGTTGGAGAAAGTGTATTACTACCTTGGAACAGTTTGATTTTCATAAGGAAAAGTGTCGGACGCGTGAGTTAGAGTTTAATGCGGTTGTTTCATTTGAAATTTTAAAGGTGTATGTTAACAACGAGATTGGAATTGTTGAAGACAATTCAAGTTTGAGTGTGATCTATAAAGAGACTTCGTTGTTGAGTTTAGTATGTTGATATCATGATAACCCAAGAAGATCTAATTTAAGGATTAGTTATTTTGAAGAATGTCGCATGTTTGTTTTGAGACACTTGTTGAAATTAAGTCCAGAAGGTTATCAAGGATTTGTTCACTACTAACATATGGATTTCGTCGGATACTAATGGTCGCGGTGGATTATTAGATTATGACTAAGATAAGTCTTGACGGTAAAGGATTTTGAGATGGTTTAGTAGCCACTGGTACCTTAAGATGATTAATGTGTTATAAAGGAAAGTGTTCTATTTGAGACTGAAGTCGGTCGCAACGGTGTTCTTGTTGGGTTCCATAAAAATTTATGTTATGGTTCTAAGTCTAACCTGTGTTGTAATTACAGGAGTAGGAGATGACGTTGATGAGTAGAGTTCTTGAGAGAGTGTTGTAGTTGAGTTACCACTTGGGACGATGAAAAGTTATGATAGGTGCTCGAATAAGAAACCTATGTATTGATCGTTGCAACGATGCGAGGATGGTGATTACTTAAGACAACTTTGGGAATTGAATTGTTATAAGGGAAGACTTCGTTGAAGTCAGGTGTATAAGTCGAAGTTTCACAAGTGAAATATTTGGACAGTATTTGAAAAGGTCGAACTATGTCGTGTATTTTAGAGGATCAATGGACGTTGATCAATCAAGAATGAATGGATGATTTTTCGAGTTGATGAGGCTGATGTTGCGAGGTGTCCTGATGGGTGTACGCTTTGAGCGTAATGATTCTGAGTAATTATGAATTTCAGGGTTAACCAAGTTGTTTTACGGTTGGCATCTTATGCATAAAATTGACGCATCATGGTTTAGATATCGAGCATTGAGTTTTAGCGAGTATGCGAGATTGTTGGATTTGGGCTAGTGAGTTATAGTCGCAAGCCGTCAGTACAAGCCCTAGAATGAGTGGTGTATCGTAGTTCGGTTATGTTTGAGTAGCTTGTTATTGTTCAAGGGTTGTACGTTGGTAATCTACAAGGATGATGTGACCTTGCGATTTTCTAGACTGAAAGCGATAACTGCAAGTGTAATTCTTGAGTTCGTGCTTATGCGTGAATGAAGGCATCTTTTTTCGTGTTTGCGTAGCACACGTGGTTCTATCCTATTCTGATTGTTTCAGTTTTGGTTTGTATAACCATTTTGTTGTTTTCGTTGTAGCGATGGTGTCGGTGTTGTGTCGTAGGACTTTATGTTCCTATCTTTGGTGACTCGTTCCGAGGTGTCGGTTCGAGTGTGTGACTAATTCCATGATTGAGACGTTAGGATGGTATCGATCTTGTTTGTTTAGTTCTCGAGCGAACCGGTGTGTCTGTGATTTGTTTAGTTGTTGGGTGTTAGTTGGTTGTCGAGTGCATTGTATGGGCTTTGCATCTCGTCATGGTTGTTCTTATCTAGACGTGTGGTTAGGGAGATGCCCTTGTGTTAGGTGTATTTTATATGTTGTTTAATTGACGCGAGGATTGAGTGGACGAATGCGTAGGCATGTCCTGAATTGTTCGTTTTAGTCGAAATGTCGAGGACGAAAGTTTATAAGTGGGGGAGAGTTGTAACGCCCTGTTTTAATTAATATTATATTATATTAATATTTTCGAATTACCGATCGATATTTCTTTTGCGACGAGAATGAATATATTAACTGATATATATGATAGTATATTTGGCGACGTTTTGTTCGGTCCGGTTTTTATTCCGTTCGGTTCGGTAAAATATTATTCAGATCCGATATTTAATTCCCCGGAATTATTTGAATTAATTGAATTAATGACATAATTAGATGTTATTAGTATTTTAAGGATAGTTAGGGGTGTAGGGAGAAATTTGTTAGAATTGGGTTTTTCACCCTTGGCTAGTAAGACCACACTTTACAAACCAATTTCTCATTTTCTTTCCATTCATAAAAACACTCCTCTTTGTTTTCCTTCCATTTTCCTCACAAAACCAAACTTGATCATAGAGAGAAAAAGAGAGGGTTTTGGGAAGAAGAAGAAGAGGAGCAAGAGAAGAGCTTGGTTGGGTTGTAGGATCTTCAAGAATCATCAAAGCTTGCAAGGTAAGGGGTTTGATTTCTCGAGCTCATATGGTTAGGGTTTGATAGTATATTTTGGATTTGGGGAAAAATTGATAGTTGGTTTATAGGGTTTTGGTTGGGTGATTGTTGAAATAGTATAGAAAAGTTGAATTAGGAGTAGGAATTATGGATGTGTTGTTATTAGTATTATGGTATATGGAAGTTGTAGAATGAAAAAGAAAGAAACTATAACTGTAAAATACAAAAGCCAGAAAAACCAGAACTGCAAGTATACAGGGAAGATGAAGCAAAGGGATTCGTGGAGGGGAGGTGTAGGGGGAGGTCCCCACCTCAAGGTGTGGCTAACTTCCCCACTATGAGGCCCCGCCTCCTTCCTTCAAGAATCCCCTTATGTGAGGGGAGGGAAGGCATGATTTGTATGTAATGGTTTTCTATATGCAGATTTTTCTCTTCTCACAAACATGTTTCTTGCATAATTTTGAGAAGAGCTCGCTTGTTCCAAATATTCCAATTCCACCTAGTAACATTTTATATCAATAAAATATAATTAGGACATAAGTTAGCCGATTAAATTTAGAACCCAATTATGTTCCAATTTTCCGATTTAAATTTGAGCAAGTTGCTCAATTCAACAAAATTGACATCTAGCTAAGTTGGTAAGGTTAGCTTTTCAAAATTACGAGTTTTACGAGATGACCGAAATAGGCCAATTTATCGTTAAATTGAATCGGATTGCGTTTTAGTAGATTTAAGGCACGTATGGACAATCCGATTTCGAGGTGAACGATTATGATTAATGCCGGTTATTAGGAATAGTTTTCGCGACGATTATAGGTGTTTGACTATTTTTCCGTATTTGGAATTTAGTGAACGAATTGATAATGATGTGGTGCGATTAAACATGATGTTTGCGATGATGTATTTATTAATGAATACTTGATGATATGCGATGCGATGATATATATCTTTGTACATGATGATGTGATGATTATATTGATGTTGTTAATAAATGCTTCCGATTTGTGAATGCATGACTTTTGATGATGATGAATTATATGTGACGTTTTGCATAATGCAAATATGATGCGATGATGTATTTATCTCGATTTGGGCTTTATGCCAATTTGATGAGCGATGATGATGTTTTGTGTTGTGTTGTTTTATTGTCGAGTCGCATACATTGCATTGGCGACGATGGGATTTTATGCCAAGCGACGAGGCTTTTATGCCAAGTGTTCCTAATTATGGACAAAACGATAGGTACCACATGCATAACATAGTCGTGTCTCATGGAGTCGGTTATGTTTAGGTTTGATTTGTTTGGCGATGGGTTTTAATTGATGGATGATGTTGAATTAAAATGATATATAATGCTTTGTTTGGTGATGAACATGAAATGAATATAACTCGATAAATTCATGATAACTAGGCGATGAATATAAATGATGAGTTTTGTGATGATGTTTGTGAGGATGGGCTTTTATGCCAAGAAGCGACAATGGGCTTTAGCCAATTTGTGATGATTTTATTTATGTTGCTTATGTATTAGCATTGTTTGACGTTGTTGATTGTTGTGTTGTTTATGATTGCCGTTGATTAGTGAAGTATTAACTTGTGACGATTTCGTGGTGAGGAACGTTTATGTGTTGTTGTGACGGTTTATGTCAATAAGGTTATGGAGATAAAGTGTAGATTATACACATTAGTATGAAGATTAAAGTAAGTAAGTTTTGATTAGGTGTTGGAATTACACTTATTAATCTATACCCTTTATAATTCTGAAACTATATATATACTTTATCATGCCTTTAATTATATGTTTTGGAGTATCTCACCCTTTACTTGTTTCGCCGTTACCTTTATATTGGTAACGCAGTGTTATGAAGATGGAGTTTATAGTCGTTAGTCGAGTCGGTGTCGCCCGATACGTAGCACTCGGGGAATATTTATGTCGCCTTGTTGTTGTTCTTTATTATTATTCCTTTGTGAATAAGAACCATAATTTATGAAAACATGATTTTGATGAGGAAGTTTAATAAAGAAATTGTTTTGATTTTTATGAGTCATTTTATGATTTCTGATGATGCTATGTATCCGAGATTTATACTTTAAAGCAAATTGTTTAAAGCGATTTGGTTTTGATGGTGTGACGCCTCAGTATTTAATTTATGAAATTTTAAATTACTATGATTTTTGCATACAAAACCTTGGGTAATATTGGGGTGTTACACCATCCGGGGCAACTGAGTCGTACGCTAGACTCTGAAGTTGCTGTTGATAATAAGAGAGTCGAATAGACCTTGCCGCTTATTCGAGGCGTGTAGTTGGCAGAATGAGGATAACTTTCCAGTCTTGCTTCGGGTGTTGATCCAATGCCTGTTGCCGGAAGACAACTTGTATGGTCTTTCAGATTGGGTTTCTCGTCTTGCTTCGGGTATTAATCCCGGACCTTCCATTTGGAAAAGATTTGTACGGTCTTTCAGATAGGGTTTCCCGTCTTGTTTCGGGTGTTAATCTTCGACCTTCCTGAAATTCCTGGCAGCAGATACGTGATGTCATAGAGAATGTTATGACACCGTATCTGACACCCTGTTTAACAATTCACACAGTAATGTAAAAACAGTAAAGAACACAAACAATTGTTTACCCATTTCAGTGTGTAACTACACCTACATCCGGGGCTACCAAGCCGTGGAGGAAATCCATTATAAGCAGATTAATTGTGAATAAACCAACCAGTTTATCTCCTTCACTTAAGACCTACCCAATGCAACTTCAATCTAAGTCCTACTTAGACCTGAGTTCCAACTCACTCCCCCTCAATCACAGTAGTGATATCAACCTATTGATTAATTGAATTGTGAAGGCACTCTTCAATAAACATACTTGATTTTGCTTCAAAGCTTTAATCAAGAGACACAACACTCGTGCTTCAAAGCTTTGAGTGATAAGCAACCCTTACAATCAAATCCTAGTCCAAGGCACTTATCAATTGATAATTGCTTGGCTCACAATAACTACAACACAATAACAACACACTGCTTAAGCTTCTAACATGAATAGGCGCCGCACTGAATAAGGGTTTTCTCAATAATATAGAAGGAGTAAAAGTCTTCAACTTGGGCTTCCATAATTATAGCTAGGGTTAACTTGATTTAACCTAAAGACTTGGTCTTTTTAACAAACCAATTTAGGGTTAAACAAGGTTAACCTGAGCCACGTGAGCATGAGATCCAACAACATAATCCATAATAAAATAACTCAACAGAAATCCTGAAAACTCTCAGGAAAAGTAAATCTGCAGAACAACAGATGTTGCACAGAATGTCATAACATTGGTCATGACATCAGTCATTCTTCTTGCGTAATTCCAAGATAACGCTTAACCCCATCCGAAATGACTGCTTTATTCTTCTTCCGTAATGTATCTTCAACTCTGAATTTCATGACATCAGTCAAGACATTGACAAAAACTAGTTTTACCAAAAATTAAAGCCAACATACAAACGCTTACACTTCCATTTGGAAAATATTTGCGCGGTCTTTCAGATAGGGTTTCCCGTCTTGTTTCGGGTGTTAATCTTCGACCTTTCGTTTGAAACATATCTTTTTCCTGCTGGGGAAAATAAAAACTTGACAGGATATGCTTAGACTTATGCAGATTATGATGCATGCGACCATATGACAATGTGTATGAATGATATATGCACATGTTATGTCTTTTATGAATAATGTTTGAATGTAGATGTTGTGATATTTCAAAACATACCCATCTTGGAGAAGATAAGAATGTCCTGTTGGAGATTTCGACTTTCGCTTGGGGGTGAAGTTGCTGAAAACCCTGATTTGGAGGAGAAAGAGATGTCTTTGATTCCTCCGATGCACTATCTGACCAAGTTTCGAGCCTAGATATTAATGTTGTCGGGAAGAGCAAAAGCTAGGAGATACTCCGCTGGGGATCTTGTGCGTAGACCTTGTTGAGGATGTAGAAGCTGGGAGACACTCTGCTCACTACAAGAAAAACATCCCCCAGTGACATATATTAGCGACGTGGTTATCACGTGAGTCAAAGATTAGTAGCGACGTGATAACCACGCCACAAAAATTTTATTAATTAAAAATGAAACCACAGGAAGTCATTGGTTTTTTGAAAATAGGTTGCGACGTGACTAGCACGCCGCTACACTTTGTATTAAAAATAAATTAATTAATTCCGCTTTTAATTGGAGGGAGATGGATTGCTTTTTGAAATTTGGTAGTGACATTATGTTCACGTCGCTACAATTGAGGGGGGAAAAATATAAAGAAGTATGACTTGACTGATGACAGAGTGGCAGAGTGAAGTAATTATTTATAGGTAGCGACGTGATTGGCACGTGGCAAGGTTGCGACGTGAGAATCACGTCGCTGCGTGGCTTTTATATTTCCAATTTCCAAAACACACCGGTTATACACACGCAGTCAAAGCAAAACGTTAAACTTTTGTTCATCTTCTCCATTTTTCAGTTTCTTCCCAAACCCACTCAACTCCATTGTTAAAAATTCCATCAAACCCAAATTAGTGACAAATTTCTTCTAACCCTAATTACACTGAGGCAAGCAATCGTTGTAGAGTTGAATTTTACACTGAGGTATATGTTGTTTTTGTTGAATTTTATTTATTTGATGTTTATTATTGTAATAAAAAATTGAAGAAAACTTGTGTTTTTTTTGTTGTAGAAGTTAGAAGAACAAGATTGAGGAAGATTCATAGAAGAGGGGAAAATTAAATTGAAGAACATAGAGGTATTTTTGCATTATTTTTATTTATTTTATATGTATTATATATATGTAGGTTAGTATTGTTTGTATTATATATGTTTATTTGAATTAAAAATATATTTTAGTTAATTTTAGTTTTAGGTTAGTATTAGGTTAATATAGTTAAAATGAATTTAAAATGATAAGTTAGTATTATAGGTTAAATTTAGTTTTAGGTTTAGTAAAATAATATTTTTTTAAAAACAGAAATTAAAAATATAAAAAAATTTGTTAATATTATTGTTAATATAAATATAAAAAATTCTGTTAATATTATTGTTATATACATATAAGATTTTTTAATATTATGTTTATATATATATATAAAAAAAATTTGTTAGTATATACATATAAAATAACAAAAATTTGAATATACATGAAAATTAAAATTTTTAGAAAACAGAAAACAATATTAAAATTTATTTTCTAATAACAACAATTTTATTAGAGATATTCCATACTCTCTAGTTGAAAACAATATATGATAAAAATATAATATAAAAACTAACAACATATAAATTTTTGTTTCTAATTTAAAACATAAATTTGTTAGTATATACATTTATAAAAATTATAATATATATGTTAACACATAAATTTAAAAACAAATATTATAAAAAAAAATTATATTAGTTTTAGTTTTTTATTTATATGTTAAAAATATGAAGAAAAAAAGAAAATATTAAAATAATAATTTATAAAATACATAATTTTAAAAAGAGTATATATAATAAAAAGTATATATATATATATAGTTTAAAACAATATATGTTAAAAATATAATATAAAACTAACAACATATAAATTTTTGTTTCTAATTTAAAACATAAATTTGTTAGTATATACATTTTAAAAATTATAATATACATGTTAACACATAAAATATAATATACATGTTAACACATAAAAATTATAATATACATGTTAAAATATGATTAAAAGGAAATATTAAAATAATAATTTATAAAATACATAATTTTAATTTTAAAAAGAGTATATATATAAAAGTGTATATATATATATATATATATATATATATATATATATATATATATATATATATATATATATATATATATAGTTTAAAACAATATATGTTAAAAATATAATATAAAACTAACAACATATAAATTTTTGTTTCTAATTTAAAACATAAATTTGTTAGTATATACATTTTAAAAATTATAATATACATGTTAAAATATGATTAAAAAGGAAATATTAAAATAATAATTTATAAAATACATAATTTTAATTTTAAAAGAGTATATATATTAATATATATATATATATATATATATATATATATATATATATATATATATATATATATATATATATATATATATATATATATATATATATATATATATATATATATAGTTTAAAACAATATATGTTAAAATATAATATAAAACTAACAACATATAAATTTTTGTTTCTAATTTAAAACATAAATTTGTTAGTATATACATTTATAAAATTATAATATACATGTTAACACATAAAATACATAAAATATAATATACATGTTAACACATAAAATATAATATACATGTTAACACATAAAATTATAATATACATGTTAAAAATATGAATAAAAAGAAAACATTAAAATAATAATTTATAAAATACATAATTTTAAAAAGAGTATATATAATAAAAAGTCTATATGTTACATTATTGTTTTTAAATATTTTTATTGTATATATAATAAAAAGTAAATATGTTATATTATTGTTTTTGATATTATTGTTATATAATAAAAATTATATATTTTACATTTGAATATTTATTTATATGTTAGTATATATATAAAAAGCAAAATTTATATTTATTCATAGTAGTTAAAGTTAAAGTTAATAGTTAATTAAACAAATCCAGAAGATTATTTATACGCTTAAGTTGATTAATATCTCTAATGAAAAGACAATGATTGTATAAATGTTCAAGATGGAATATTTTCGTATTATCGTAGTTGGATGTACGATAGAACATTCCTGAAGAAGTGGACTTAAACCTAATTTTATAGTAGGAGTTGATGGGTTTATTAAGTGGGCGTTGCTCAGAGTGTTGCCGGCGAGGGGTTAGGTGTCCCTGCCTTAAATGTGAATGTAGACCAATAATTAGTGACCCGAGGAAGTAACACGCCATCCGATAGAAGGGGATTCATTGAAAATTATTGGTTTGACGATAACGTGAAGAACTACCGTAATGTACCGTAGACTAGCAACACGATGCTTCAAGTAGTCGAACCATGCAAGATGAGGAGAACTTTAATTTGATCGGTGACATGGTTGAGGATGCTTTTGTGTGAACGTGACATATGATGAACCGTAAGATTTTGACGGGAAGAGTCCGAATGAGGAAGCGCAAAGATTTTATCAATTGTTGAATGAGATGAATACGCCGTTGTTTGAGGGTCCGACTCAAAGCTATCAATGTGTGTGAGATTATTGGCCGCCAAGTCAAATTGGAATGTTTCGATCAATGTCCGGAACATTTTGCAAAATGATGTTGGACTCCACCACACGAAAGACAACTTGCCTACAAGTTATTATGATGCAAAGAAGTGGGTGTCGAAGTTGGGTTTAAAAGTAAGAAAGATTGACTGTTGCATTAACGGTTGCATGTTGTTTTATGACAATGAGTTTGGTACTCAAGATGGATCGTTAGAGGAGTGTAAGTTTTGTAATAGTCCAAGATACCAAGTTCGCAGAGAGCCGCTAATGCAAGCGTAAGCGTAGCAAGAAAATCCATGTTTTATCTTCCTATAATACCAAGATTAAAAGAATGTTTGCTTCAATGCATAGTGCAAGTCAAATGACATGGCATCATACAAACCAAACAAGTTCTGGCACTATGCGACATCCATCTGATGGTGAGGCATGGAAGCACTTTGATCGGACACATCCATTTTTCGCAGTAACCTAGAAATGTCGCTCGATTATGCTCGATGGTTTTGCCCCATAGCGCTTGAAGTGCGATTCTTGTTGGCCGCTTATTGTAACCCTTACAACCTCCCTCCCGAGATGTGCATGACAAAACCATACATGTTTTTGACGTGCGTTATTCCTGCCCGCATACCAAAAGCGGAATTGATTTGTACTTACAACCTTTAATTGATGATTCAAGAGGATGGATCGAGAATGGACTTATGATATATCCCGTAAATGTAACTTTACATTGCGAGCTGCCTTGATGTGGATCGTTAATGACTTTCCAAAGATATGGCATGTTGTCCGTTAGTACGCATGGAAAATGGGTTGTCCGCATTGCATGGGATACACCAAAGCATTTACGTTGGATAAAGGTGGAAAAGTTCGTGGTTCGACACCGCAGATTCCTACCAAAGAAATCATCCATATAGAAGAAACAAGACAAATTTTAAAAAGATGTACGAGAGAAAGATTTGCCTCCGCCGAATGCCACCTGTGGGTTATATGGAACCAAGTTTGTGAACTACCAAAATTTACAGACATCGCAAAGCATGCCGAATCAAGGATACGGCCACCCACAATTGGACAAAAGAAGTATATTTTGGGATCTGCCGTATTGGAAAGATAATTTGTTACGCCATAATCTTGATGTTATGCATATTGAGAAGAATTTTTGATAATGTATTTAACACGTTGATGGATGTGACAGAAAAACAAAAGATAATGAGAAGGCCGACAAGACATGGGACTTTGGTGTAATCAAGAGAGTGGAGTCAAGCCTCAACCGAATGGAAAATTATTAAAACCCAAGGCTTGTTTCACCGACTTCCCAAGAAGCTAAAGCGGTTTGTCGATGGTTAAAAGAATTGAGAATGCCCGATGGATATTCATCAAATTTAGCAAGGTGTGTCAATTCTAACACTGAAAATTACATGGTATGAAAAGTCATGATTGTCACATTTTATGGAACAGTTGCTACCAATTGCATTTGATCGCTACCCAAACATGTTCTTGATCCACTAACCGAAATTAGTCAATTTTTAGAGATATTTGCGCCACCTTTAAAAGTGGAAGACATCATTAAGTTGGACCAAAACATTGCACTCATTCTTTGTAAGTTGAACAAGTATTTCCTACCGGTTTCTTTGACTCCATGGAACATTTACTGCATCTTGCATATGAAGCTTATCTTGGTGGACCTGCTCAATATAGGTGGATGTATCCGCTTGAAAGGTTCATGGGTGATTCAAAGAGATCGTGAAAATAAAGCTAGAGTAGAAGGATCTATATGTGCGCATTACTTGCATCGGAAACATCACATTTATCACTATTTCAATCACTTGATGTTAACTCCTAGAATCATACGGAATCCTATAAATGTCAATCGAGGAGTCAATTCACCTTATCGCCTGGCTTCCAGTCGACCTTCCGAAAGAAGGTGTGCATTGGTTGACCCAAAAGAAATGCAATCTCACATGTCCATGTCTTGATCAATCATGATGAAGTAAAACCATATCTTGAGTAAGTTTACCAAAACTTTTAACTCTATTGACAATGTGTGTATACCAAAATTATTAAACTTATGGTGTGTGTTTTGTAGGAATTTAACAATGCCTATTTTCATAGTACCGTGCAAACAACATCAGTGTCATTCATTCTCAATTTCCTCATGGTTCAAGCAAACATTGTCTAGAGTTCTTACACTAACCCGTAAATACTCCATTTGAGAAACGTAAGGCCCTATCCAAAGCGCAAATGATTGGCACACATACTGTGAACGGATATAAATTTCAATCGAGGCATGGACCAAGGGAAAACCATAAACAAAGGTGTATTTGTAAAAGGAGTTATAGATGGCGTGAAGACGACTTCTATGGATTTGTTAAACATATCTACGAGTTGGTATACAATTACTTGGACTCGAAAATAAAGTTGTCTTGTTTTATTGTGAATGGTATGATCCAACTAGAGGAACAAAGATAGACAAGTCATATGGTTCACGAGATTCAAATGAACCGAGATACAAAGAATATGACCCTTTCATAATGTCACATATTGTTAGGCAAGTTTATTATGTTCTTATCCTTCATTTGTAATACGTAAAAGAGGATGGTGTGTTGTAATAAAACAAAACCTCTAGGTCATATTGAAACCGGAGATCTAATGGAAGATGCCGCCTACAAGTTGATGACGCTGAATGATTAATGATGTGGTTGCACCAAGACATTACAAGTTTGTCCGATACAATGCTGAGGGACATCAAGTTGATGCGCCTATATTGTTGGTTGATAATAATGTGGATGAAGAAAATGATGAAGAGTTTGAACCGAGGACAATATTACATCGGATGATGAACATGATATGGATAACGAGCATGAAGATTTAGATTAATTAATCACTTAATGTAATATTAATGAATATCTATGGAACATGTATATATTGAATGTGTTAATGAATATCTATTTATGTTAATGACTTTATTATCTTTGTTTATGAAAATATATATAAATAGGTAAAATGCCACCTAAGAAAAAGATAGCGGTAAGAAGTCTGTCCGAGGGTAGTAACATGTGAGTCTCCTCACTCACCCATGTGCCCCCGTCGAGTCGTTGATCCTATGTCCCTGCCGCACTGTGGTTTTGTCCCATTACTCTTCCCATACATTCCCGTCGGGTACCTGATCTTTGTGCCACCGGAGGCCCCTTTCCTCTTCCCACCGACTCGATGTCATCCTTCCAAAGATCCCGAGGCTCTAGTTTTCCTTTCCACGACTCAGATGCCATCTTCCTTCCAAAGATCCGGAGGATCCAGCTTCCTTTCCCACCGACCTGTGTGCCTTCATCTTTCCAGCAGACTGGTGTCCCTCATCCTTCCAAAGGGTGAGGACCCGCTTCCATTTCTACAGATGGCGGCCTTCATCATTCCAGCAGACGGGGACCCAGCTCATATCCCACACAGATGCCTTCATCCTTCCAAGAAAGTGAGGGTCCAGAGCCACATTCCACACATACCGAGGGTCCAGCAGTCCACGTCCCACAGTCGGACGATCCCTAGTCTACCTCCCACACAGCCGGACGATCCCGCCCACGCCCCACACAGCCGGAGGATCTCATGCCCACGCCCTAGACGGATCGGAGGATCACACACCCACATCCCGCATAAAGCCGGATTCAAAGACCCCACGCCCCACATGTACCAAAGACGTGAGGTCGACGGTGATGCGATGTGGTAGTGATGATATAGATGGAGCCGATCTTCGTGGAGAGATGATCCGAGTGAGATTCATGTTATTGACGGAGGTTTTGGATTTGGCCCAAGGAAGCAAGTAAGTTTGTTATATAAACTTTTATTTAAGTACATATTCATTTTAATATTTTGTATAAATTTATAATTAATATTGTTTATTCAAAATCTTGTTGCCGCACGAGTCGGATCACGTAGGTTATTAATTATATAATCCAAACAGATGTATAAATCATTCGAGGAACTTAATAGGTTACAAATAAAGAAGAATGGTTTAAAAAATTTAAGGTATTGTTATTTATTTAAGTTGTAAATTTATTTAAGGCTTTAATAGTATTATTATTTATGTCACATTTTAATGATAATTAGTTAACTTTTATTTTAATGTCATACAACATTGCAGAAAATGTGTGGGATCCGTTGAATGAGAAAATAATGGAAAAATCTATTATAGCGTAACTTCTAGAAGATTTTCCGATATAATGCGCGGTTAGTGAGAATTACGAGCTTCATGGTATCCGTCCTAACTGGATAGGCATAGAGGTTTTGGTGAACTTCTTACATATTGGGGTTCGCCAATTCAAGGCTAAATCGGAACTTTTAAGAAGATGAGGGCATCCAAAAGGGGGGTGTAAATACGGTTGAAGTATTAGTATCATGGAGCATGTCCCATGGATGGTAAAATTTACTACTTTTAAGTTATATTTTAGTATTGATATTTTTACTAATTATTTTAATTTTATTGTTTAGACTAAGGAGTGGGAGACCACCATTAATCATCGAGTTGATTACTCGGACTGACAAAGAAACTGGAGGTTTTGTCGATTGAGTTTACACAAAAGCTTTTGTAAGTTATTTAATTTATGTTTTTTTTTAAGTCAATAACAAAAGTTGTGACGTTATTTTCACGTGGCAACCTATAAATTGTGGCGTGCTTATCATGTGGCAACTGATAAATTGCCATGTGAATATTTTCATGTGGCAACTGATAAATTGCCACGTGAAAATCACGTGGCAATTCATAAGTTGATTTGTGAAAATCACGTGACAATTTTTTAATATATTTGAATTTAGTATAGTTTAATACATACATGTATTAATTTAGTATAATTTATTATTTAATTTAGTATAGTTTAATATATAGTTTAATATAATTTATTATTTAATTTAGTATAGTTTAGTATAGTTTAATATATTTAATTTAGTATAAATTTTTTTTAATTTTATTATTTAATGTATGTGTAGGATGATTATCAGACATTGCTTGCAAATTTTCTGGAACACAATCCTCAATACAGGCCAGCAGAGGGGGAGCCGCTTAATGGTGATGTTGATTTCACATTTGGAATGAAGTGGTTAATGGAAAAGGGCCTAATGCTTTTTTATGGAGGAAATTTGGCCTACGGGTGAGAGTTGGTGATCGTAATCGCTTCAACGACTTAGAGATGGGAGGGTCACGCCAACCGAATCGACAGGATCACTTGAAACAAGATGACAATTGGCCGAATCAAGTCGACGCGAAATGGAGGCCCAAATGACGACAATGAGGCAAGAGCAGAGCAACAGCTTGAGATGATGCGAAGAGGCAATCTGATATGGAGGAGCATATGAGAAGGTTTATGCAAGGTGGTGGAAATCAAAGATGTTCCCGATACACACCGGATGATGATGGACTTGATGACTTGATCTCGATAATTATCCCGTGAAGATGCCCCAGAAAACATTTTATTTCTTTGTTTGTAAATTTGCATTTATGTAAGATATTTATTTTTATCATTTTAAAATATTAAATTATATAAAATTTTATTATATGACTTTATTTTATAAAATTATGTTATTCAAATATATAATAAAATTCTATTATTCTAATAATTTTAATATATAAATTTTATTATATAAATTTATTATTTAAATTTATTATATAAATTTTATTATTTAACTTTTATTATATAATTTTATTATTTAAAATTTATTATATAAATTTTATTATTTAAATTTTATTATATAAATTTTATTATTTAAATTTTATTATATAAATTTTATTATTTAAATTTTATTATATAAATTTTATTATTTAAATTTTATTACATAAATTAATTAATATAAAAAGTAATTACTAAACAATTTTTTAAAAATAAAATTGAGATAGGACGTGATTTTCACGTCACTAATTAGTGACATGAAAATCACGCCGCTACTAAAGTCGCTACATGTCAAGATTTATGTTCCCTATACAAAGTACACGTGATTTTCACGTCACTAATTAGTGACATGAAAATCACGTCGCTATTACTTTGCCACTTGTCCCCAAATGACATAAATGCTCACGCCGCTATTTTTATTTTGTGACGTGATTTTATGTTTGCCACGCTATTTTCACGTGGCAAATAAGCTTTTTTTTTGTAGTGGTGGGATCTGTGCGTAGACCTTATTGAGGATAGAAGTCGAGACACTCCGGGATCTTGTGCTCGATCTTGTCAGAGTATCTAAATGTCGCCTCGAGTCGAGGTCCAAAGATTCCTTTGATGTAGTGAACTCAAGTTTGTTGAAACCTCCGTCGGGGAATAATGGAGTCAGAGTTTCCTCCGGCACTATCCCACCAAGCTCGTGCCGGATACCATTGGGAATGACGATTGTCGAGAGATATTATATCGATAAATATCTTCACGTATGCTAGATGAACTGTTATTTCTGAGACTTGTTGGAGGAAGCTCAACGACTGCTGGGGATTGTACTCTTGCAAAAGTAACCTGGGGAATGCATTGGTGACTTTAGTCGCCATCTCAATTCCTAGGACTAGTAATTACTGTATGTTCGCTGCATGTTTGTGAACAGATGCATATAATCATTCAAAGCAATCATTGGACTTTATGCAAAAACAACGATAATGAACATTGTAGAAAAGAAAGAATTTGCATTAATTTGGAAAGGTGGCGTATGGCCAAGCAGTTTGTATACAATGAAAGTAAAAGCTATGCGGAAACAATCTCGTCGAGTTTCAACTATGCTAGTGCTCATATATTTCGACTATCTCATCTCTTTGCTGTCATTAGAAAGTGAATGAATTGATTTTCGCCATTTGAATCTTGAATGCTGATAGTAGTCCGTAGGTAGATGATCTTGGCGAGACATAGTCGTACGCTTAAATCCATGACTTTTGCCTAGACCGCCCTTTCGGGTTTTCAGTCTACCGGGATACCCTTTTTTGCCCAAGACGCCTTTGCAGGTTTTCGACTTGCCGAGTGTACATTCTTTGTATATATCCTTAACTTTTTCTCGAACCTTTTGGTTCGCCAGGATGCCCTTATTTTTTCCTAGGCTAGTCGACCTAGCGGGTCTCATTCATGCGTAGTATTTTTTTACTATGTCTTCATTGTGGTGGGGAAGTCTTCGCCATCCATGGTGCTAAGTATCATAGTCTACGAAAATATTGTTTTGACTACAAATAGTCCCTCATAGGTGGAGTCCATTTTCCCATGGGATCACCTGGAAGGATGATGCGCTTGACTACAAGATTACCTACTTGGTAAACTCTTGGTTGACTTTCTTGTTGAATGCCCGATCATTCGCTATGATAGATCCGTCCATGGCGATGGATGCAGTCGCTCGTCGATCTAGTTGATCCGGTCAAGGTGAGTTTGGATCCAATCGTCGCCTCGCTTCGCCTCGAGGACTCGCTTAAGGGTATTTGAACCTCGATTCATGGATCGCCCAAACCGTAGCACGAGAGAAGGGGTTGCCTGGGATGTTCGTGATCAGAAAGCGGTAACCATGGAGAGCAAATGGAAACATCTCGTGCCAATCCTTGTAAGTCACTGTCATCTTCTGTATAATCTTCTTGATATTCTTGTCGGTGGCTTCCACTGCGCCATTCATCTTAGGCCGATATGGAGAAGAGTTGCGATGCTTGATCTTGAACTGCGTGCAGAGTTCGGTGATCATTTTGTTGTTGATATTGGTACCGTTATCTGTGATAATCCTTTAGGGAGTGCCATACTGACAAATAAGATTATGCTTGATGAATCGAGCCACAACATTCTTGGTAACAAATGCGAACGAAGCTGTTACTACCCACTTGATGAAATAGTCAATTGCCACAAGGATGAAGCGATGTCCGTTGGAAGCGGTGGGCTTGATTTCTCCAATCATGTCAATGCCCCACATTGCGAAAGGCCAAGGAGCGGTTAAATCATTCAGCGGTACCGGAGGTACGTGTACTTTGTCTCGCATATATCCGCACTTGTGACAAGAACGAGCATAGCGGTGACAATCGCCTATGGTGGACCAATAGTAACTGTTCTCAAAATCTTCTTAGCTATTGTATGTCCACCGGAGGGTACCGAATGCGCCCGTAATTCTTCCATGATCCGCGCAGTCGATTCACATACTGGAATGATCGCGACTTTATCGCCTATTAATCGCCAGATCGCAAGTGCACACCCTATCGCTGTAGTTTTAAAAGATATCGAACCCACAGAGACTATAAATCGAACTATTGTTATCCTAAGTTACGTATACGCCTAAGGTAATAATTCTTTAAGATTTTTGGTTAAGGAAAATATAATAAATAAATAGATATTAGTATGTAATTGCCTAACCTAAGGATCTCGAATTCCACCGACGTGTTACTCAAGTTGATAAAAATCCTATTTCAAGAACAATATTCATTTAAAGATCCTATCTCAAACTGTCGCCTATTGAATCGGATCATGTAATTAAATCCTAACGTATGCTCTCGCTATCCCTACCGAATTTAAAAACACTTTTGAAAATAAATAAAGTTTAATCTCTTTTAAAACGTCACAGTTTTTAAAATTAATACCTAGTATCCACTATCCGGTTCTAAACCTCAAATTGTTGCTCGTTGGTTTCTAACCTTAATCCAGCTTTATTAACCTCAAACTTTCGCCTGTTGGTTTCTAAACCTTTAATAAATTAAATTAGATATCTAAATCGTAAAGAATATTTTTAACAACGTAACATTATGCCGCTTTATTTTCGCATTCCTTTGATCGATTAATTTACATACCAATATCAAACAATTTAGCCGCATATATTAATTAAGACATGCATAAATAATATGGTTTAATATATTTAAACATTTCCAAAATCAAATAAATAATATCGTGCAATAATAAATTAAATAAAATAAAATAAATAAATAAAACCCGAAATTAAGAATGCCGAAATAATCTCGTTTCGAATAAACGAACATCCACCATGTGTGTTGGATCTCGCCGAGACTTCTTGAATTTGATGTAAGAAAATAAACAAGGAATAAAGCAATCGGATCTAACGTAAGGTTAGATCGGTGAAAACCGAAAATAAATTCAAAATACAATACTGGAAATAAATTATAAATATTAAAATAGCGGTTGTTCGTAAAAATGCCGACCTCGACTCAAACCGATTCCTATTTATAGATGCATCCGTAATCGCTTTCCGAATTTCTCTCAAGCCATCGTGAACGTGGAGCAAAAATAGGTGCTTGAGAGTAGGAGGCGGGGCTCCACGCTGAGAGAGAGGACCCAGACGCGCCGGGATTTGGGAAGTGAGTGGGACCACCTTACGTGAGGCGGGCGCCTCATATGCGAGGAGTGAGACGACCGCCTCACTCGTGACGGGCGTGGGCTTCCATGTTTAAGCTTGCCGGGCCTAGTCTTGACCTTTGCTATAATTGTTTTCTCCTTCTTAACACCTCATTTTGGTGTATCACCCCTTTTGCTTCATTTCTTTGACTTTTAATACTATTTTTCCTCGATTTTACTTCTTTGCTCGATTTATCTTTATTTAATGCAAATACCTGAAACATAGAAAATACCAACGTAATATAGAAATAAAGTGAAATAATTGAATAAAAACATTAACATTATTTATGAAAAATACATCAAATATGTTATATAAATTCGTGTTATCATGGAAGTAAGCACAAGTCGTGGTTGCGCTTGTATAAGATGTCGTTGTTGAGGAAGAATTTGGATGCGAATCTTCTCAAGAACTTCTTGTCATTGATAGATGCCCTTGCGGGATATTCCTGAGTCTCAATATACCTCTTCACTTCGTAGAACCAAGGTTTCTCTTCTGCATCAAGTTCACAATAATATAATGGTTCGTCAAACTTCTCGATGATGATTTGGGGAGCCTCGTTGTCCCATTTGACCTTGAACATAGATGACATAGTAGCTAATGCGTCTGCCAACTGATTCTCTTCTCGTGGAATATGATTGAAAGTGATCTCTTCGAAGTAGGGGATCAAGCTCAGAACATGCTCTCGACATGGAATGAGATTCAGATGTTTCGTATCCCATTCGCCTTTTATCTGACTGATCACTAAAGCTGAGTCTCCATACACTTGCAAGGATTTGATTCTTAAGTCAATAGCAACTTTAATACCCATGATGCACGCTCAGATTCAGCCATGTTAGTGCAACCAAACATAACTGGTGGTGAAAGGCGTGTCCACCAGAGAGATGTAATGATGGCGCCAATGCCATTGCTAGTGCATTTGAGGCTCCATCAAAGACCATGGTCCATCGATCCCGGTTCGGGTCCTTTGTCCGTCCCGTTCTTCGTAATCGAATTAACAAAACATCTTCGTCTGAAACTCGAATTGCATAGATCGATAGTCATCTACGGCTTGATGAGCCAAGTGATCGGCACCACTTCCTTTGATCGCTTTCGAGAAGTATATTGATGTCGATTCGGTCAAGATCATTTGCCATCTTGCTATTCTTTCGAGAGAGTTGGTTTCTAATATGTATTTTATAGGATCCATCTTGAGATCAACAAGGTAGTGAGTCAACATATACCGCCTTAGTCGGTGAATAACCCAAGCCAAAGCGCCTGCAAGTTTTCTCGAAATGAGTATCTTGTTTCACAACAAAACGATTGCAAGGTAGTATATTGCATAATCTTTTCGACTGCACTCGCCATGTTGCCCCAACACACACCCCATTGAGTTCTCTAATAACGCCAAGTACATGATAAGAGGTCTTCCTTTGGCAAGATCGATGGGGAGGATTCTTCGATACTCCTTGATTTTGTCAAAAGCGATCTAGAAAATCGCTATTCCATTCCACTACTTGATCTTTCTTCAATAATTTGAAGATTGGCTCACAAGTAGCGCTAGATGTGCAATGAATCGAAATGTAGTTCAATCGTCCCAAGAAACGCCCCGACTTCCTTCTTGGCACAAGTGAGTGCATTTCTTGAATAGCTTTAACCTCATGGGTCAACTTCAATACCTTTACCATCGACAACAAACCCTAGGAGTTTACCGTGACCGACTCAAAGGTGCACTTGTTAGATCGAGTCTTAATCACTTCTTCGCCTATCAAACAGCTGCAGAATGATCGAGATGCTCTTCTTCACCCGTGATCGCTTATCATGTCACCAACGAGACCTCTATCTCGTGATGAATCATGTCATGAAATAATGCCACCATGGCACGTTGATAAGTGGCGCCCGCTCTTCGAACGACATGACCTTGTAGCTAATGTGCCCCACCGTAACGAAGTAGTCTTCCATGTCTTCGTGGAGCCATTTTGATCTGATTGTAGTCGGAGAAACCATCCATGAAGGAGAAAACCTTATGTTAAGCGTGTTGTCGACTGCACATCAATATGAGGAAGTGGAAAATCTTCTCTTCTGACTCGCCTGCTCAAATCTTTGTAATCCATAATATTCGTATTTTGCTTATCCTTCTTAGGTACAGGTACCATATTCGCAACCCATTATGGATAAGAAGTATCTCGCTAAGAAACCGACATTGAATCGCTTCTATAACTTCTGGCTTTGATTTTCTCTCGATATCTCAGACGATACGACGAACCCGCATCGAGAGAAACCTTCTTCGTGGTAATCGGTGTACCACAATGTCAATGTTCAGACCTGGTATGTCTTCGTATGACCAAGCAAAACCTCGATATAGTCTCGTAATATCCGAACCAATCTTTCCTTGACACCGCTCAAGACCGCCCTATCTTGATTTCTTTTCTGCCTTCACAAGATCTAGATTCACAACCTCGATCGACTTCTTCGGTGGTCAGATAACCGCTCTTCTTATTGTAGTAGCTCGACAAGTTCTCCTGGTATCACAATCTTCCTCACCTTCTTGGTAGATCGGATTATCAAGTCATATTTAGCAACAAGAAAGTTGTTATTGAAGAGATTTGGAGTGAATCTGCAGTGTATCACGTGGGTGTGTGTAAGAACACATAGCTTTTAAAGGGGTAGTAAAGTAAAAGAACGAAAACAACACTTAAATGCAAAAGTCCAATGATTTTATTGAATGAAATATGCAAATGATGATAATAACCTCACAACGAGCCATGATGCCCCGCAAGGCACTAGGCTTTAAAGTTTATTGTTCAAAGCGTAAAACGAAAAGCATAACAGAAATGTAAGCAATTACTCCCCGCCTAAAGGAGATTGGTATGACGCTTCGCCTTCCAATTGCCGAGTCCGGCTGTCTGAGTCGAAGATCCATCTTGATGTCGGGTTATTGTCATTGTCTTCTATAACATGGACTCCATTTTTGCCGATGCGGAGGGATGTTGGTCGGCATCACTGCGATCATTTTCCGAATTTTGGTAGTGAAGCCTAAACCAGCCTTGTCGATTTGAAAGGAAGATCGGGAGCTGACCCCAAATTGTACTACCTTCTTCAATCATGGCTGAGCATCTTTCAATGAGGCTATCCTAGGCGAGTCAACAAGCATGACTCTTGAACTGCTTTCAAAGCTTGACAAGGAGTTTCAAGAATTCACCTTCCATTTCGAGGTATCGAATGACCGTAGGTGACTCACCATATACTCCTCCTCACCGTGACATCAGAACAACCTTCCCTTCACCGGTACTTCGATGTGGTAGAGGTAACAACGCCCCCATGTATCCAAGGGCCCAAGGTAAGAGTAAGTTGGACGATGTCCATAACAAAGAAAGTGGAGTCGAAAGTCCGGGAACCAACTTTAACCGGCAGTAATAAGCTCTCCGAGTAATCGCTCGCTTAGAACCATCAAAAGTCTCTCACAATTATGTCACGCCAAGACCAATCCTTCAACATCAAGTCGGTCAAAAGCACTCTTCGTAGGATATTCGTAGTAGAACCGATATCTTTCAAAACATGAGAAATGTAATGTCCTTGCATTCAACAGATGTGCAGCTATTTGTGTTTCTTTTCGGCAGAGTCAAATCAAGATCGTAGAAGCTTTAGACCGTTGTTTCGTTCGCACTAGCAATACAAACTTCAAACTAATTAGTAGTAGTGTCTTCATGTATGTGAGCATTCTTCGTAAACTTCACCAAGGCCTTAGTACGAGCCTCGTGAGCACAATAATGTAGCAAGCATGGAGATTTTGACCTGAGTTTGTCCCAACTATTCCACAATATTGTAGTCACTCTTCTTGATGATCTTCGTAATTTCTCCATTTCTTGTTTGAGGTATCTTCAAGAACTTCCTTTGGTACTCTCGTCTGAGCGATAAGTTATCGGTTCTTTCCTCGCCGGAATTGGTTCAATAGCCGGAATGCGAAATGGAGCCGCAGTTGTCTTTTGGAGAGATCTTCGAGAGAACACTCTTCCTGCTCGTCACCTTACTTGATCCGTGATGTTGTCAATGTCGTGAATGGTAGCTTCAATCATTGTAATGTCCTCAATGGTCGAGGGTCTTGCTTGACGCCATGATAGTAAACTTCACCCATAGTTCCACCAGATAGCTTTGTTAGAGGAATATGGAACATGTCCGGAGAAGTAATGATGAGAGGTGCCACTCTAGGCATGTGATCGCCAGAGAAATCCTTATCGTGTTGACATCAAGAAAGTCTTCTCGAGAAGTCGCTCCATCCTCGTTGCTTTAACATCTTCAATAGGAATCTTGTAGCTTGAACGGTATACTTCACCATGTAATCGAACTTCCCACTTGGCTGCCCTGTATCTCGAATACTTGAACTCGACTTTCAGTAGGGTTTTGTATCGCAAATGTGCGGATAGCAAGAGTCGCCACCGACTTTTCTTTTTTATCCAATTAAGGAAGGTAAAAAGTACGTGTAAAAGACCTTCGTTAGATTCTCGAGTAAGGGAGAAGGTTATGAAAGGGAAGGTATTAACACCTTTCCATCCGTAGTTATCTACTGCTCTTAGCTGCTCTTAGATCATCTTTTAAAATTGTGCTCGTGGTGTTGAAAAATGTTTTGAAATGGTATTTCGCTTTGACTTTGTAATGATTCATGTGGAATGTATACAAAGTGTTTGAAATGTTTCATTTTTGAAAAGAGTTTGAACTTTGACAAAAGTGTGAGGTGTGACAAGTATTTTGATCGAGCAAGCAACTCAAAAGTCTTATTACCTACCGTAATTGGTCGCTTATGTTTTTACTTTCCTTTAGAATAGTGCTATCCATACCATTAGTTGGTAGGTAACCCTATTCGCTGAATGTAAGCGGACATTCGAAGGGACACCTGATGGTCATAGAAAGCAACTGTAGGGAAGTATCCCAGCACATTCAAGGGACTATCAAGATTTTTCGTGAGGAAACAATCGAGGGTCAAGATCATGTATTCGTGAGGCTTACATCGCGGGTCTTATGATCTCAGATCAAGGGACTATGATGATTTGTTTGAAGGCGACGGCTGGAATACCCCACGCTCGAGGGACATGACCATTTGAATTGTGAAGGCAACGAGAGAATTACCCTAAGGGGTGCATGTGTGAAAGAGTGTGTTGTTAAGATATGTTATCTTGCAAATTAGAACGAGCTATGTCCAATTTTAGTCTTGCCATACACGCCTAATTACTAGCAATTTATAGGGTGAAATTAAATGGAATGTAAAGATGTGAAAGATAAAGGTCCCACGCTATTACATGGCTGGGCGTATACATAATTTAAACTTCATGAAAATAAAAGCCTAATTAGAACTATTACATCCCATGAAAGCAACATTATTGGAAAGAAAACAAAGAAAAGAAATCGTCTAAAACTAATAACTCAGAAAAGGTGAGAAATGAAAAAATAGAGGAATCGAATAAGAGGAAAATGTTAGTAAAAATGCAAGTTTTTGAATGAGAAAAATATTTCATGTTGGAAATAATGTAAATATGCTAAAATAATTTTTTGGGATTTTTTGGATGCAATTTAATAATTAAAAACTAATTAAAATTGATTTAAATGGTAAATTATGAATAAAATAAAATAAAATATGCATGCAAAACAATATTTTTTAATTTTATAAATTAAATAAGTATTTTCTGAAAATAAATGCAAAAGGAAAAAATATTTTGATGATTTTTAATGCATGAATAAAAATTATGAAAAGAATTAAAATAGATGCAAAAATATTAAATAAATAAGAAAATATAGAAAATAATTAAAAATATGAAGTTTGTAAAAAGGATGCAAAACCGGTGCCAGTGAGGATCGAACTCAGACATGAGAGTATCTTTGCACAGAAGAGCTTTACCACACGCCATCCGTCACTTGTTGCATGGGTTGAAACGGAGATCACGAGTGTACACGCACCGCTTGAGAAGTCAAGGCACGCCACCGTGGACCCCGTTGAATGAGAGAATGAATCGTAACGCCAGGATCGTGCCACCATGCCTCGCCGGAGTCACTCACTGCCACCGACCGGCCTTAGCTCCTACCGCCTTCTCCGACTATGCCAACTTTAAAACCTGCAAAACACGTAGAATCAAAGCAAAAGAAAGACCTATTCCCCCTAATTCGACCCTTCTGAATTCAATGGTGCCATCGTTTTGGCTTGAAAACGGTTGTATCGTGAGTTTCGAAGAAAGAGATGAAATCTGCCCTAACAATGGCAAACCCCTATCCTAGCGTTAAACCTCACATGTTATACGTCAAACACGTTCTAATAGATCCCCTGAACTCAAACAAACAAGCAAAAACAGTCAAGAATGCATGGATTTTTGAAATCAATTTCAAGAAAAATAACAAACCGTAGTGGAGTTAGGGGAGCACGACTCGATGGCTTGGTTTCGAGCAAGGATTGGAAACAATCCGACACCTGTGAGCAAGATTGAATGGTTGAAAGTACAAAGAGGCTGCAATATAATCTTCGATTTTTTCCAACTTGAAAATTTTTGGCAAAATAATGTGTATGGGCTAGGGTTTCGTGGTTCTTGTTGCATAATGTCGAGTATTTATAGAGTGAATTAGATGGCAGAGAGTGAAAGACGAGTAATGAATGCAATATTTTCTTTAAAACAAATCAAATTTTCTTGAAAAATTGATTTTCCTTCCATGTGCAAGCAAATCACGAAATTGGCAAGTGTTTTGGGCTTCCTGGACCTCAAGTTTGATCAAAATCCAATCATCTTGAAAAATATCTTATTTTCATGTTTTATATAATTTAATTTTGAATTAAATGGTTTAAAATTCAAAATAAATTATAAAATAGAAAATTGCCACGGCCAAGCATTTATGGGTCACAAATAATCATGAACAAGTTTGATCAAAAGATTATAGGCCCATTTGGAAAATTTTGCATTTTGACCAAAATGTCCTTTTGTGCAATCATTCAAAATCGCCTAACTCAATAGTGTATCTTGCTCAATTTTCCATGTTTTGAGTGTTCTTGGACTTTTGGAAAGCTCTAAGAGTCCTCTAACCAACCTTTTGGTATCATCTAAATTGGAGTTTCCATGCTCAATATATCTTCAAAACAAAATGTTGACTTTTGTTGACTTTGAAAAGACCAGAATGTTTTGATCCATACCTCTCAAATGAAGCATTTTGGACATTCTTGTGAGACATGAAGTTGTAAAGAATTGAATTTCCTTCAAAACAAGAGGTGGTGGAAAATTTCTAAGAAAGTATGAAGAAGTTATGCTCGACAAAGTTTGGTGACTTTTCTCGAGAAACCCTAATTTAGAAAGTTTGACTTTTGAGCAAATCTTGAGTTTTCTTGATGAATCATGATCAACCCTTGATCAAATGATGAATAAGTTCAAAATGAGGATGTTGACCAAAATTATGAAGTTTGATCCGATGTTGACCACAGCTGACTTTTGTCCAATACAACCGATTTTAACCATCCGAGCAATCGTCTTCGAGCAATCTTGATTGTAAGGCTTGAAACTTGACATGGAGAATCTTTGAAGCATATGAGGAGGCATGATGAACATTGAGATGTTTGAAGTCCATCCGAGTCGAGAATTGCCAAACCCCAGTTTGGGTTGATTGCCTAGAGAGGGTTTGTCCGATCAACCTCGAGGAACTCGAAAGTATGGATGTATGGAATGTCTTCGAGAAGATGGAGGGAAAATTTTGGGGTATGACACCGCCTCGCTCAATCTTCTTGTATCGGAAGGGTTAGATTGGCATGTTCGCCGGACTGGAGGTAAAAGATGATTGAACACTTGAGTACACCTGAAAATTTGCACTACCGGTGATGCGTGAAACGGCTTACAGATGCCATTGGGGAAGGTAGAGACTTCACTGGGAATGAGTCATACGCTAGACTCGAGAATGTCGTCCGAATAGGAAAATTGATGGGACGGGATTAAGATGCCATCCGGATGATCGATGCCGGGAGTGAGCCGTACGCTAGGCTCAGATGTTCTGATAAGGCGCGAGACGGGCTTAAGATGCCATCCCGAGGAGTCGTATGTTAGACTCTCGTGCTCATCTTTGAATGAAGTTATTGGCTTGTATTGGTTTTAACCAAATATGCAGATTGGAAGTGGAGAAATGTTGGCAAGTAGTCGAGATGGCTTAAGATGCCATCCAAGGCAACCGAGTCGTATGCCGATCAGAAGTTCATGCTGATAATAAGAAGGAATCAATAAATCTTCGCGCGGCCACTGAGGGAGGTAGTAGTTGGCAAATGTGATATCTTCCCCGCTCAGGCATCGGTGTTGATTCATCGCCGTTATCGGAGGATAACTGTGATCGCTCGGATAGGTTTCCGTCGGCCGGGTTCAATTCGGACCCGTTGTTCGAGGACAACGAGGGCGGTCGCTCGATAGTTTTCTGCCGATTCGGGCTTAACTCGACCAAACTTCGAGGACAACTAGGGGCTTTCAGTTATCCCGCCGAGATCCGGCTTAACTCGACCACCGTGTGAGGACAAACAGGGCCTTTCGAGATAGTTTTCCGTCGAGATTCGGGGCTTAATCTCGACTCGCTGGTGTCGTAAGTGATTTCAATTGCTTTGGAGAAAACAAGAGAAACTTTGATAGAATATTTGTTAGTCTTATGCAAAGTATGATGCATGACAATGTATGAATGATATATGCACAAATTATGACTTTTATGAGTAATGTACGAATGATGATGTCGGTATTTCAAAAACATATCCATCTTCAAGAAGATGCGAAGTTGTGCTGGAGATTTCTCGACTTCGCTGAGGATGGAGATCCCGAAGAAAGATAACTTCGATTCCTCCCACTATCTCGACCCAGCCTCGTGCCTGATATTGTTGAGAACTGTAGAGGTATCGTCGAGGATCTTGTGTGTAGACCTCGTGGGAGAATCTGAAGGTACTCACTCGATTTGTGTAAATCTTATGGAGAGTACTTGATAATTATTGGGAGACCCAAGTTAGAAGAATCCGTCTGTAATCTCCGATCGAGGGATAAGAGGTGTAGTTTCTCCTGCACTATCTCGACCAAGTTTCGAGTCCGGATATACCGGGAAAAAGGGAAATTGTTGAGATATCCGATACAAACATCTTAGCTGGGATGAAATGTTACCGTCAAGAAGCGTAATCCGCTTAAGTTTAGTGGAATCATTGTTTGGGACCGGCTGCATCTAATCGGGGAAGGCTGACATTGTGGGGATCCCGCCTCATGGGAAATGTTGGTGACTTTCGTCGTCACCCCAATTCCTAGAGCCCGTAGCAATTATATTTGTATGTTCACTTTTCATGTTTGTGATTAGATTCTTATTGTTAGATGCATATAATCATTCAAAGCAAACATTGGACTTTATGCAAACAACAACAACAAAGAAAAGATTGTAAAGAGAAAGAAACTTGTATTTATTTGAAATGTATGATGGCCAAATAGTTTGTACACCAGAAAGGTAAAAAGCTATGGAAACAATCTCAAGTTCCAACTATGCTAGTACTCATATTTCAACTATCTCATCTCCTCGTCACAAGAGAAAGGAGTGGACCGATTGTCGCCATTTGAATCTCATGTCGATAGTAGTCTGAAGAAGGTGACCGGATTTACATAGTTGCACGCTTAAATCCCTTTATTTTTGCCTAGATCACTGCCATACCCCAAAATTTGCCCTCCATCTACTCAAGAGATTTCATACATCCATACTCAAGGACTCTCAAGAGTCGATCGACAAACTCTCTCCTAGACAATCAACCCAAACTAGGGTTTGGTATCTCTCAAGTCAAGATGGATTTCAACATCTCCAATGGCCTTCATGCCTCCTCATATGCTTCAAATATTCTCCATGTCAAGTTTCAAGCCCACAAGTCAAGTTTCCTCGCATAATTGTTCGATGGTAAAATCTGTGTATTGACAAAAGTCAACTGTGGTCAACATACTAATAAAACTTCCGATTTTTGGTCAACATCCTCATTTTGAAGTTACATTCATCATTTGATCAAGGAAGGATCATGATTCATCAAGAAAACTCAAGATTTGCCCAAAAGTCAAACTTTCTAAATTAGGTTTCTAGATGAAAAGTCAATCGAACTTTGACCGTCATAACTTTTCATACTTTCTCGTAAATTTTTCCACCAGCTCTTGTTTTGAAGGAAATTCAATTCTCTACAACTTCATGTCTCACAAGAATGTCCAAAAATGCTTCATTTGAGAGGTATAGCTCAAAACATTAAGGTGTCATTTTCAAAGTCAACAAAAGTCAACTTTTGTTTTGAAGATATTTTGACATGGTAACTCCAATTGAGATGAGACCAAAGACATTGGTTAGAGGACTCTTAGAGCTTTCCAAAAAGTCCAAGAACTCTCAAAAATGTGGAAAATTGAGCAAGATACACTATTCAGAAGTTGGGCAATTTTGGACAATTGCACAAAAGGACATTTTGGTCAAAATGCAAAATTTTCCAAACGGGCCTATAATCTTTTGATCCAAACTTGTTCATGATGTTATTCTTGACCCATAAATGCTTGGCATTGGTGATTTTCTATTTTCATGATTTATATTTGAATTTTACAACATTTAATTCAAAAATAAATTGTGTAAAATATGAAAATTAAGTTTTCTTTCAAATAAGTCGGATTTATATCTCTTAATGTCCAAGAAAGCCCATAACCATTACCAAATTGTGGCTCATGCTTATGGAAGGAAAAAATCAAGTTTTAAAGAAAATTTGATTTGAATTTATTGGAAAATATTTGCACATTCAATTTCCAATCTTTTTCCTTGTTTTTCTCTTCCAATCTCTTCTATAAATTGCCGAATACACACAAGCTCGAGGATCAACCCTAACCTAAAACAAAACCCAAATCTTGCAAATTTTTTCAAGAATCCAAGAAATTAATTTCAATTTCCAAAGAAGTTTCCTCCAAACATCTTTCCATCGTGCTCCGGGTAGGTTTGAGTAAGAATGCACCATTGCCTTTGATTAAATCGCCCGTAATCGCCGCATATACATATACATACATATTCAATTTTGATTTTCGTGATTTGATTATCCCGTGTGTATTAATCTGCTTCTAATGCCCTTTTGTGTTCATGAGACCCTATAGGTTCGACCGGGCCATCATATCGGTTTTTGAACGCTAATCGCATTATACCATATTGTGGCTTTCAACTATTAGCATCGATTCTTTTGCGTCGATTCAAGGAAAACGAAGACCACCAATGGACTCAAGCAGACTCCATTTAGGGGGTAGCCTTAACCTCACTTCTTGATCTTTCAGATTTTGGTTCGATGATTTTTGCTCATCGAGAAGACGATCGAGCTGGGGCCCCGCGCCGTTGAATGCGTGGACCCGCTTGGCTCAAGGTGGCAAGTCTCGAGTGTTCGATTCGCCCGTAAGTGACCGACCCATGGCCGATCGTGTTTTGATCATATAAACTCAGCATGTGAACACTTATAATCACAACTTTGCAAATCAAACACCAAAGGCAACGTGGCGTAGCGAGGGCAGAGGCAAGGCACTTAAGATTCCACCAAGAGGTTCCTACTCGAACTGCATCAGACCTTCTTTTGCAAGTTTGAGAAATTTTAACTATTTTCACATGTTTTTCTATTTTCTAATTTATTTTAATATTTTGCATACCATTTTAATTTTCATATTTTTTTATTCTCGCATTAAAAATTACCAAAACATTTTTCTTTTGCATTTATTTTCTAAAAACCTTTATTTAATTTAATAAATTAAAAATATAATTTTTGCATGCATATTTATTTTATTTTTATTTTAGCATTTAAATCACTTTTAATTGCATTTTAATTATTAAATCTTTTCTAAAAATCCCAAAAATTATTTTAACTTATTTATCTTATTTCCAAAGATGTATTAATTTTTCCATATCAAAACTTGCATTTTCTAACATTTTCTCTTGTTCGATCTTATATTGTATTTTCCGATTTCATTTCACAAAGTTGATCCGATCTGCATTCATTCTTCCGCTTTTATTTTACTTTTCAATAATGTAATTGCT